>NKCI01000281.1:0-42645 GCA_003946985.1 Fusarium duplospermum | reverse complement strand
AAAAAAGGCTATTATATTAGTATTAAGTTATAATGCTATAATATGCTAGAAATATATTCTTTATTATAGTTAAAGTCGGGATAACTAATAAAGAAGATCGTCTACTAAGAGGCTATTAATAAATAGTAGATAGAGTACAGCTCTAGTAAGAGGCCGCCGGCAAGTAAAGGCTCCTGAGTTAAAATATAGCCTAAATCGATGCAAATACCTTTATTTATAATACTTTAACTTAAGGGTTTCTTATTAATAAGGAGCTTAGGTCTTAGGCTTCCTTAATAATAGCTTAATTATAAAGTATTCTAGTATTCTGAAAAGCTTTCTATAGATATATTTAGATAAGTTTATTACTTAGTTTACCTAGCTATATTAAGAACTTATCCTTTACCTTAGGGGACCTAAGGTTAGCAAATAAGGTTATAAGAGTATATAGTAGGCTAGAGGTCTATTTAATACTAGATTCTTTTCTAGGACTAATATATAACTTCTATAGGTTAAGGGATATAATAATTCTATTTAATATAAAACACGAAATATTAAGGAGTCTAACTACTTTAATAAGGTAGTCGCTAAGTTTTATATAAGAGGCCTTTATATTAGAGAACTCTATGCAATCCTTTTAGTAGAGGTATCTAGATATATAAGGAGTTTATTTATTTCTATTAACAATATTAATTATTTATAAGCTACTCTAAAACTTATACTAATACTATAAAAGAGGATTCTTATAGCTAATATTTCATCCAGATTTAGCTTTTTAAGAGTATTAAGGTTATTAAAATAATATAAAAGGGCTAATTATATATAAATAGGGGTTATATATATTATCTCTAGGTCTAGGCTCACTTAATAAGCCAGATATATATAGCGAAGAGAGATATTATTATTATAGAGAGGTATAATATTAGAGCGAACAAAACTATACTACTTAGCTTATCCTATAAGAGTTTACTAGCCTTTAGAAGTAACTAAGAAATAAAGTTAGTAATAATAGAGAGAAATAATTAATAAACTTATAATTATCTATTAGTCTTTAAGATACTTTATTATCTAGTAGGGCCCTAGTGCTATAGGGATTATTAAGCTGGTATTAGAGGAATAAAAGATCTAGCTAGTTAGGGGATAATATATTGCCCGGATTGATTATCTCTAGAGCATAATTAGGCGATATCTCTATAATAGCTTCTATTTCTTTCAGTTATCTAGCCTTCTTCTAAAGGCATAGTTTATAGACTAGGTTTAATATAACTCTAGCTATTAGTAGTATAGGGTTAGGGTCTAAAGGGCCCTATATTAGTCTTGTTTAGTACCCTTCGCAGGCTATCCCGGCCTAGGCGCACTTATTACATACTAGCTATACTTCGTCATATTTCTTATGCCTTCTCTTACAAGTCTAGCAGCTATAAGATACATAAGCTAGGCATTATAAAGGCATTAAGATAAATAACTTACCCATGCCTTAATTATTGAATTATTAACGCCTTCCTTACTAATACCCCCTTATACACATCCGAAATAAACTCTCTCCTTAAGATAATACTAATTGAGATAAAGCGGGGATTTATTAATACCTATCCTAGGTGCAGAAAGCTCGATTTATAACCAACTAATAGGGCCTCCCCTCTTATTAGAGATAACCTCGGCACGGCTACTAGTATCTATTTATTAGATTTACTTAAGTGTTATAAGTCTTTAATTAGTTATAATATATAATAATAGGCGCTATATATAGTAAAAATTAACCCTTATATAGGGAGAATTTAATAAAGAAATTACTATATCTAATTATTTATAACTTAAGACTCTCCTTATCCCTTACTATATAATATAGGGTAGTAGAGGATTTATTTATATTATGGGATATTTTTTTTCTCCTCTAATAGCTTAAATTTATATTTCTTATAAAAAGTAATATTTTTATTATTAATATATTCTAGGAAATATAGCGATTTACCTAGTTGGTTTATAACCTAATTTATAATAATACCGCCGACGCTTATCCCCTAAGTATCTAGCCTAACCCTAGTAATCTCTAGGTAATAAAGTAAGTTTAGGGGATATTTACTTTTAATCTTCTTTGCGGATTCATAGTGGGCATCTATTATGATACTAATTCGCTAGCAGAGAGGATTAAAATATATCAGCCTCTAGTTATTATCCAAGATCGATCACTTCTCTCACCTCTTTATCAGTAAATAGTTCTTTCGGTTTGACCCAATATTGGTCCCAGAAGACCTTCAAGTAGGCTGGCCACCACAACGGATTTAGCCATCGACGTTGCGGAAAGGGGGGGAATAAGAAGCAAACTCCAACGCTGGAAGGCATTTCCCCCGCAGTGACCGCCTCCATACCAATCCCACAGACAGTGTATTCACGAACTCGAGCTTCCTGCCATTGCTGTAGGGTAGGCTCAAGACTCTCCCAGCCAGGGCCAGTTGGTCGACGATAGAGCCAGCGGATTAAGGGGTCATTGGCAAAAGAAAGGCTGAGAGTTTGTGCAGCAGCTGAAACGGAGGTCCGGTCTTGGCAGGACAAATTAGCAAAAATACAAACAGTAAAACTACCCATATGACGTGACATACAAAGACTCAAGGGCCGTATATGAACCTTGGGGCGGACAGTGTTTGCTGGCGATGGACCAAGAGACACTAGGAGAAGCACCTACCATAGAGTAAACTTCTCCTCTTCTACGTTAAATATGGCTTATCGATGCGGAATCCGTGCATTCCGAGCCATGGTATCAAAATTCGCGAGTTACGAGGGACCCATTCATGGCCGCCGCCATGAAAAAGAAAAATGGGGCCTATCTGCGGGACTTTGATCCCCTGATCAGCGCAGCACGAGCTTCCAGAAGAGGAAAGGTGAATGTAAAGGGCACGCTATCGCCAATGAGCAGGGATGCGCGCGTCGCGAGGGTGGCAACCCAGTCTCAGCGCACGCCTCGAACTGTCAACGACCAACCAATTCTCCAAGGCACCCAGTCCCTAACAACGAGCTTTCCCCAAATAGACTTGCAATGGGAGAACCACGTTGGATTTTGATTATCATGAGGTGGCGAATGCAACGCACGACCGGATGCGATAGTCGGGAATATCCAAGGTAGCGACCGGCATGGACCGGAGGGCTTGGGACATGTCCGAGTACGTGGGATGGATGTCATCATCGTAGCAAGCAGCAGTGTTTCTAACTATGCTAAGAAGATACACGACAACATGGGCTAATTTGCTGGACTTTTCACAAGTTTGACTACCTGATCAGAACTTGAGATGGGTCTCACGCATTTATATAGGTAGGGTGTGAGTACGTGAACAAGCAGAGTGGCTTCATCTTGTTTCCCGAAAACGTAACAGACCTGCACTAGGCACATTCGATACTACACATCGATGACAAGTGATCTAGATTCATATCCCGCACACCCCTTTTGAATACAACTTCATCCTTGGCTCCGGTCTGTCCATTGCCGAACCGGCTGGCTCCCCCCGCTTTCCCCGCGTTTTGACTCGATGAACGACCGGGCCCCTTGCTGGCCGCTTATCGAGCATCCTTTCCAACGATATCAAGACTCAAGCATTGTGATAACCACCTACTTAAAAACCCGAGAGCTCTGCTCACTCATACTGTCATGAGGGCTTTCCAACTCGTGCCACTTTGCGAGAACCATCATCACCTACACTGTTCATCATTGCTACATCTTCAAGATGGCTCGGCCCGTTCAACCTCCGCCTCCGGAGTTTACGACACCTCCGGGTACCGTTCGTATGGTTAGAGGTTGGTTCAGAACTCCCGATTATAGAGCGCTCAACTGACATCTTGGAACAGAAGATGGTCGTTTCGAGACTTCGGAGCTGGTGCTGCAACCGACCCCTTCCTCTGATCCCAACGACCCTTTGGTACTTCTCTCCTATAAGACACATGGCATCACACATTGACCTCTACCGCCAGAACTGGAGTCGAGGCCGGAAATTAGCCAACTTTGTCCCTGCCCTTGCCATCACAGCAATTATCTTTACGCAGTGAGTGGCTCGTTTCAGCCTTTAGCGACGTTGACTGAGCTTCATCGAGGACGTCCCTCCCCATCCTCTTTTGGGTTCTCTGGATCCCCGAGTTCGGTTGGACGTACGGCCAGCTGAATGCCGCCTCGGCTGTCAACTATGTAGGTACGGCCGTGGGCTGTATCTTGTTCATCCCACCAGCGGTCAAATACGGTCGACGGTCCATGTATATCCTATCCACCAGCATCATTCTTGCCATGGCAGTCTGGTCGGCTTGCTTAAACAGCCTTCCAGAGTTGTTTGTCTCACAGATGTTGTTTGGTCTTGCCAACGCTACCAACGAGGCAATTGTCGAAATGACGGTAATAGGATGGCCCGCCTTTCTTGTATCCTCGACTAACGACGGTTAGGTCGCGGACTTGTACTTTGTACATCAACGCGCAACCGCCAATGGCCTCTCTATGGTCATGGTGATGACAGGAGTTCGTACTCACTGCCTGTCTATTCAGACGTGGAACTTGAGCTAACTAAGTGAACTCAGAGTTTTTTAAGCCAAATCGTTGCTGGATACATGTCGGCCGACGGTAACTAGAGACGATGCTACTGGGTCCTCTTTGCATTCGAGGCTGTTCTATTGATCTACTTCTGCTTATTCTTCGAGGAAACCAAGTACATCCCTTGTATCGAGGCCAGACGCCTGGAAGTGGTAAAAGTCGGACCAGTTTCAAGCAGTAAGAAAGATACAGGGTCGGCATCCGAGAACCAAGAGCCAGACCAAGGCTCGCCTATCACGCCTCAAGTCTCGGACGTTAGGACTCATCGCATCGACCCCAATATTCCCCTGTTCACTTGGCGGCGGCGAATGCGTCTAATCACGAAAACAGACCAGAGCCTGATCAGTATTGCGTGGCAGTCAATCGTCATCCTGTGCCGACTTTCAGCAGTCATGTACACGGCCCTCACGTACGCTTTCACCGTTGGTTGGATCACCGCCCAAGCTTCGCTCATCTCAATTGTGTTTACCCAACCGCCGTACAACTTTGGTACCGTTGGCGTTGGCAACATGAACCTAGGCATATTTGTCGGTTGTATCCTGGGCTCGATATATGCTGCGCTTTCTGATCGGACTGTGATTTGGTTTGCTGGAAGAAACTATGGCTATTATGAGCTCGAGATGCGTCTTCACCTCAATCATCTCCCTGCTCTCTGTCTCGGTGGTGGGTTCATCATGTTTGGAGTGACAGCGATCAAGGGATGTCACGAGCTCCCGATGGCTTCTCTCTTGTACCAAGTGCTAATGAATCAGGGTATGCATTGGATCTTTCCAAGTATCGGAAGTGCCATATTTGGTTTCGGCATTGGTGGTCTCGGTGACGTCGCTCTTTGCGTCTTGATCGATAGCTACCAGGCTGTGAGTGTCTTTTGTCTTTTGATGTCGTGTGTCGGTGCTGATTCTCTCCAGGTAACTGGTGAGGCTTTTATCGGAGTGGCCTTCATCCGGAACTGTTTCAGCATCGCCATCTCTTTCGCCACTGTCCCGTGGTTAGATGCCCAAGGCTTGCAGAACATGTGTATCGTGATGGGTGTTGTGGCCGCTGTAACCGGCTTCCTTCATATCCCCCTGCTCAGGTGGGGGAAGAAGATCCGCGAGCGCACGGCTGAAAGCTACGAGAAGTTGGTCAAGGAAAGGGAAGGTTCTCATCTTTGAACAACATTCAAGATTCAGTCTGCCTAGCAGCTCAAGTAGGAACAACTCAATAACATCGCAATAAACTGTCAAACAGGGGGAATCTGGAAAGCATGCGAGTTCAGTCAGATTACGTACAAAGGAGGAGGTTGGGAATTTCGACAGTGTCTCGTTAGACCATGTGAGTGTCTTTTCTCGCAAGTAACAAATCACGGAATTGTGTTGCGTTTCAGTGGCCCAGGGCACCCTCAGAAACCGAGACTGCCATCATGTACTGAGTAGTGTTCTCTTGGCTATTGAACTACCAGTCTTAGGACTAGCGACCAAATACAGTGCACACCCACCAACATCAGAAGCCTCTGTCTTAAGATACATACGCAACAGAATATAAACTAGTTCTTGACTACTAAATAATCTATCTCAATCAAGACACTAAGTGCTTTGTCGAGACATTGGCGACTGACAAAGCTGTTGATAAAGTTAAAGTTGGGGTCTTTAGAGTTGCCATCTGGATACAGAAACGTCGATGCCACCTGTCGAAGCTTTACGATCTATCACTATGTCAGAATGGACTCGAAAATGGTTAGTTGTGTATAGGAACTCTCACCATAGATTGGCCGTTTGACTCCAAATCAGGACCAGAGAGACACGTCAGAACGCCCACCAGCATTTCCCCTAATGATGCCTTGATGGACCATAGATGTGCGCTGACTGCTTCATCAATTGGCACAAAATAATCCTCGCACTCTCTTGAAAGTTCCCGAGATCGATTTTGCCACTTATCCAAGCATACTTCTAGCATTACTGACTGCAGATAGATTACTGTCATGTAGATATTTGCCGACATGGAATGGAATTGGTGATCCTGTTGGAGCACTGCTCCTAGGTGGTCCTCTGAATGTCGCACTCCTCCAACACCCAGCTGCAGTTTCAGAGGCTCAGGGAGTTGATCTGCGACCGTGTTGAGCCTCTGAATGACTTGGAGAAGTGAATCAAGCATTGGAAACGCTGATAAGATCTCGACTTGATTCGAGTAAGATTCAATAGTGGGTAAAACGCGAGCGGCAACTCCACCATGCGAGAGAATGTGAGGCGTGGAAGTGCTTGGGAAGAACTCATCCAAGTGATCCAAGACAGAAAGATAGAGTTTGGCAAGTGCGACATACCCAGAGATTAGAGGTGTGCCCCCAGCAGAAGAGTGGGCACTCTCACCGCAGAGCTCCTCATCACTAAGCTCTTTGGGTAACAGAAACTCCCAGTCTGTCTGCCGTGGACAAAAATGAAGGCCACATGGGGGGATCAGGTCGTTGACTCGGCTGTGCCTGGTTCCGTTCAGTCAGAATGTAGCAGGTAGGCTTGTGTGAAGCTGACTTACACCTGGGCGATAAGGAGCAACCAGAAGACACGCTTTCGCAGCTCAGTGTCTACCATATCCAACCCTCTGTACGCATCACGTTTGTACAGCTCAAGGTCACGGCAACATGGGACCGCTTCATTCATCAACACGTAGCCTGCGTGGTTTCTTCCGACGTAGAGAAAGGCGACAGCTGTCAGAATGGTAACCCTAAGCCTTTCAAAGGAAGGCTGATCTTGCCATGACGGCGATGTCGACATATAACTGCACATGATGAGGTGAGAGGCCCGCTCAACAAGCTGGGCTGCATCGTGGTAGCCCACAATGCCATAACTGGAAAGCTTTCTCGGCAGCGAAGCAACGGTGATGGCACAGAGAGCCACACAGAGGCGAAAAAAGGCCGGCTCAGTTTCAAAGTCGCGACCTGCGAGCTGAGCTCTGAATCGTGGTAGGTGTATGAAAGGGACGAGAGGGTAAACTCGAAACAGAAAGTCATCGATGACGGTCAGAAAGACAGGCTCAGGAAGAAAGTGGGCAATGCCAATCGTTCCAATTGGCAGTGGGAGTGGTAACGGTTGTTGGTCAGGGTGCGATGGCGATGGTGAAGAGAGAGCGGCGCGCTGTTTTGCTTCTGCAACATGTCTAGATAGTGTCTAATGAGTCAATCAATTCAGCTGGAACCGGGCGATCCACTAGACATACCGACTCGGAGGTCCCCGAGGTTTACGACTTGTTAGAAAGGTACAGGGCACGTCGTGTCGAAGGCATCTAAGACAGGCAGCTGAGGAATCGGCAGGAAACAAGCACTGTATTGGATCAAGGTCAGCATGCAACACAAATGAAGATGATGTACAAGGTCTCCAGAGCCATTGAGAGGGGGTGATCTTAGCTTGTGGGTTGCCTACCTGGATTCGACGGCTACGGCATACGTCGCAGGCCCGTCGCGCAATCTTGCGGGTCTTGCCCGCTGCAAGACGCTCTAGCACCTCCTTTCTGGGCATGATATGCTGCTCTATACTCTCTGTACTCTACTGGATTAATGGTAATTAGAGGGTAACCTGAGAGAGGGGGAGACGAAGAGCGGAGTGAACCCAGCTCGTTGGGTCATGAGTTCCTCCCACTGCCAAGCCCTGGAGCCGAGGACTAAAAAAGCGTTGTTTGGTGACCCCGCTCCGTCATCGGCTCAGGTGTGAGACGACAGCGAAATAGCTGGGGATGCGTAATTAAACAGGAGTTCTCAGGGAGGCTAGAGCTTCTATTCTCATGATCGACTTGGCACGGATATAAAGCATAGAGTAAGATGACACCGTAGTATGTGTCAGTTGAGACAAGGCCGAATCAACACTCGAATTATGCCAAACTTGCATCCTGCAGCTTGGCGTGGAGAATTCTTTTCCCCGCGTTTCGTTAACTAGTGTATATGCTCAACCTCGGTATTCCCGGCCTCATCCGCCTTATCATTGGTCACCGTAATTAGGCTAGTCGTCTTGAACTTCCTTGCAGGGATGTTTCGGCTCCAGAGCTCATCAATCTCAATGTACGTTCGGTTCTTGGTTTCGGGAACCATGAAGAAGATGAAGATGCAACACGCTACGAGTGTTCCGCCAAAGATGAAGGCGATCTTGCCTCCGAGGTTGCCCTCATCCGGGTTGATGGCGTAAGGCAGACTGAAGGACCAGATACAACCGCTCAGGCCATTCACCATAGTGGCAATGGCCTGCGTGGGAGCACGCAGTCTGCTGGTAGCCGCCTCGGCCGTGATGGGCCAGGCAACGGCACCGAGAGTTGCCTGGTAGCCTATAGCGCACAGTTCAGTCAGTATATACAACCTGTCGTCTCTCGAGTCTGACTTACAGAACGACCAGACAGCCATGAATACCACCTGGGCCCAGATTGCACCCGATGCCTTGATCAGAGACAGGATTGCGATAAGGAACAGTGTCACCGACAGGGTGATGGAGCCGTAGAGTGCTGTTCCTCGACGTCCGAAATAGTCGACACAGAACCAGCCAACAATATTGCCAACGACCATCACGCCAGCCAGACCAACGGTAGTATCGAAGGACACATCCGCCGCCATACCTGCCAGCTGAAAGTAATCTTTGAGAATAGGAGATCAGCATAACTTGATCCATCTTCACAGAGGGATCGGCTCACAGCTCATGTAACCGACAACCCACGTCGGGCCTGAGGCATTCTGGATAAAGAACATGCCGGCCGCAACCAAAGTGCGCTTCCGGTTGTCCTTGTTGAAACATTCGGCAAAGGAACCCTGAGCTTCATTATCCTGATTCTGCCGGCCGAGGGAGTCGTGGATCTCGGCCAAGTGCCCGTTCAAGTCATACGAAGAGTGGTGTAACTTGGCCAGATTGTGCCGCGCCTTGTCCTCGCGTCCATGGGCAACCAACCAGTATGGGGACTCAGGGAAGAAGGGTAGGAAGATGAGAGCGACAGCTGCGAAGCCCCATTGTGTCGCAAACATGACCTTGTAAGTTCGGTCGTCAGTGTAGGTACTGGTTGATTCGCGCATGACGGCGTAGCCAAGCAGCTGTCCGAGGACGATGGAGAAGTTCATTCCGGCAGAGACCGAACCGCGGATGACGAGAGGAGCCATTTCCGAAGCATAAGGGGGGGCAGCGGTTGTAAAGGCACCCATCGGCTGGATGATGCCCCGAGTTAGCGAGAGGACATTAGAAGCAAGGGAACTTGGGTGCACGACATACAATACCAGTCAAAATTTTCCCTCCAAAGAACATTGCAAGGTCCTTGGCAAAGTACTGGAGAAATGCGCCTGCAATGGACAAAAGGAATGCTACCAGGATCACAGGCTGGCGGCCATACCGATTGATGGCGAGGCCGGAAGTGAAGGCACCAAAGATCAACCCTGGAGTAAGAAAGATCAGTCCCTGAAGGCCAGAGATGGTGATGGGCCAGGCAAAAGGGTGTTGAGCATACCGAATGATGAAGCTGCTTGAAACCCAAGCTGCCAGTTGGCATCAATGACCCAATCTCCGTTGTATGGAGTTCCGTAGTCCTTCCGGAACTGGGCAATTGAGATGACAATAGCACCGGCCAAGCCGTCATAGCCCCATGTGATGCAAAGGAAGAACATGTACATGCCTATTTATGTTAATATCAGACACTGGTGACATCTGTAAGCCACAAAGACGGGACGCCGACTTACACCAGACCAAGGGCCATTTGTTCTCTTTGATAGCCTGGATCTTTGTCAAGCTATGCTGACGGTGCTCAAAACGAGCGGCCGGTGATGACGTCTCGAGGACAGCGGGAAGGTCGTCTTCTGTCGCATTTTGAGTATGCTGAGGATATGCTTCCTTGTCGTCCGACATGTTGAATGATATTGACAGTTAAATTGTCAGATGCCAGTTAGTCTAAATGGAAAAGATCAACTGTTGATGGTCATCGAGATTGAAGCAGCTCAAGATGACCAGATATATACATTTTAAACACCGGCCTTCACAACCAACTCCGGCTTGCGGTCCGTTACATGTTTCCCTTCCCCACGGGGTAACGAAAGCATCTCCCGGCATCCCTGCAAACCTTGATCCATGGCCAATACAAGTGGCAGGGGTCCTCACCTGGATGAGAGGTCGACATTTGACGCTAGCGGAGAAACCTCAGGAGAAACCCAATGCTCACGTGGCTGGTGGGGAGGAACTGAAGATGGAGTCTGGGGGTGGGTTAGCGTCGGGCTCGGGTCCTGGAGTAGAGGCCAGGGTAACTCCGAGGATTCTCCCATCACGAACGAGCATGTTGGAACATGACAAAATATAGAAGACCAGGAAATTCTCACATCAATTCTTCTTGTTCCAGTGAGTAGATCAGATACTGGTCAACAATTCCCTTGCTGCTTCCTCTATTGGGAGAGTACACCTGTTATCATCATCAAACCCCTTGCACCGACATCATGACACAACCGCCTACGGATACTGAGCTTCTTGAGCTTTTGTCGCAGCTAACGACGAGTGAGAAGATATCACTACTTGCAGGAAAGAACTTTTGGGAGACTCAAAACATCGACCGTCTGAACATCCCCTCTCTCAAGGTGAGTATGGTCCAACCCTGGCCATCCCCTCTTAGGGTGGCTGACGTACTCCTTAGGTCAGCGATGGTCCCAACGGAGCCAGAGGCGCCGATTTTCTCGACGGCAGGACCGCGGCATGTTTCCCAGCCTGCGTTTCACTTGCGGCTACCTTTAACCGCAAGCTTGCGCGGCGAGTTGGTGTTGCCCTGGCCCAAGAGACCCAGACAAAGGGGGCGTACGTCCTTCTAGGTCCCACTGTGTGCCCACACCGCTCGCCTCTTGGCGGACGCAATTTCGAGTCTTTTTCTGAAGACCCTCTTCTCGCTGGCGAGCTCGCTTCTGAATACGTCCTAGGCCTACAAAGCGAGAGGGTAGGGGCAACAGTGAAGCATTATGCTATGAATGAACAAGACACCCGTCGTTTCACTGTCAACGAGACAGTCTCAGATCGGGCCATGAGGTATGTGATTGATTTGTCTTGTTGGTACAAGAAGGTGGCTAATCATGGGACACAAGGGAAATTTACCTGCGCCCATTTGAGATTATCATCAAAAAGTCTGATCCCTGGTGCATTATGACAAGTTACCCCAAAGTCAATGGCCATTACGTCGATGATCAAACCACACTTCTCAAAGACATCCTTAGAGATGACTGGGGCTACAAGGGGTTGACCGTGACTGACTGGGGCGCTGCCTCAGCTGCTGTGGGCGCCGGTATTCGCAATGGGTGAGCTCCATGGCTGATCATTTTGAACTTCTTGATCACTAACGCTGTGCCATAGCCTCGATCTCGAGATGCCTGGTCCCCCTCACCGTAGAAAGGGAGATGTCGTGCAGAAGCTGATCGACGATGGAAAAGTCGATCTCAAGGATGTTGATGAACACATTCTGAATATTCTCAAGCTTCTCCGCCAGACTGGAAAGTTCACTGATAGACGAGAGCCGGTTCCCGAGTATTCCGTCAGCCGACCCGAGCACGAGAGGCTCATCCGTGAAGCCGGTGCAGAGGGAATGGTTGTTCTGAAGAATACTGGTAATGCCCTGCCGCTCAAGACGTCTTCACTCAAGAACATCGCGGTGCTTGGTCCACTCGCAAAGCAAACGGCCGCCCATGGGGGTGGTAGCGCATCCCTCAATTGCCACTACAAGGTCAGCCCCTTTGATGCCATCACGTCACGGCTTGGTGATAGCAAAGTGTCATATTCCAAAGGTACGTGTTGACTGTCATTGGCTCACATGGTTGCTGACCACGCTTTCATAGGTGCACATGTCTTTCGCACGTACCCTGATTTCACTGCCAGTGCTGTCAACCGCAACAGCAACCCTGGCTTCATCTGTGACTTCTTCAAGACTCTCGACATGTCTGACAAGGCCTTCCACACGAGTGAATATCCACGGGGTAGTTTCATGTCAATTATGAACGCCGAGATCGATGATGCCAAGGCTGTACGTATGACCACCACGTATACTCCTGATGTCAGCGGGAAGCATTATCTGAGCTTTTCCGGTATGGGGCCTACCAAGCTGTTCATCAACGGGGCATTTCTTGGTGAAATAGAGGAGACAGAAGAGGCAATGATGTTCTTCCTGGGTGCGCAAGAAGAGAAGCATGTCCAGTATGACTTCAAGGCAGGCCAAAAGTATGAGATTTTGGTTGAATCAACCATATCTTCGGTGCCGAACGCCGAGATGTTCCTTGCAGAGGACAAGCTTGCGGTTCATCTTGGATTCATCGAGCAGAAAGAGATGGAGGCTGATCTCCTATCGGAATCCGTGGAACTGGCGAAACAGGCCGATGTGGCACTCATCTTTGTCGGAAACACGCCACAATGGGAGACAGAAGGCCAAGACATGGCTACCATGGCACTCCCAGCCGATGGATCGCAGGATAAGCTCATCACCGAGGTCGCCAAAGTTAACCCCAATACCATCGTGGTGATTGGGACTGGTGTGCCAGTTGCGCTGCCCTGGCTTGGCCAGGTCGCTGCCATCGTTCAAACCTGGTACGGCGGTCAGGAAACCGGCAATGCGGTACTTGACGTTCTTCTCGGGGAGGTGAACCCAAGCGGAAAGCTTCCTGCTTCATGGCCCAAACAGATTGAGCATACGGCTTGCTACGGACACTTTGGCCTTGATAGCTGGGACTCTCGAGAGGTGGAATATGTGGAAGGTGTGAATGTTGGTTACAGGCACTTTGACTCCCAGTACGGCACTGACAAGGAGGTTCTCTTCCCCTTTGGCTTTGGCCTGAGCTATTCCACATTTGAGGTTTTGGAGACAACTTTGTCCGGGACCTTGAGCGAAGGCGATGCCAATTCTGAAGTGACTATCACAGCTTCAGTCCGCAACACAAGTGATAGAGCAGGTTCCGAGGTCGTCCAGGTCTACCTGGCACCTCCCAAAGGGGCCCAGGACAAGGGAAGACCACCAAAGGCCCTTGTTGCTTTTGACAAGGTTCACCTGGCTCCAGGGGAGAAGAAAGAGTTGCAAGTCTCTTTCAAACGAGACGGTGCCGCGTTTTGGTCCGAGGACGACAAAGGTTGGAAGGTCGAGGCGGGTGATCATGACGTCTACGTCTCTACAAGCTCTAGTCCCCGAGACATCAAGTCCACGCACACACTCAGCGTGCCACAGGGTTTCACCTTCAGCGCATAGTCTGTGTGGGTGGTATAAATGAAGTCTCTGGGAGAGGCCATCAGTGATAGTAAAGACCGTTATCAACATATGACGATCTTGTATGTCGGTTACCCCGGCTTCAACTCTGACAAATAACACATTTCCAACACATCATAGCATCATGTCCCAATGCTAACACAGTGGATCAGTATATGACATCAAAGCCCAATGCCGTGGAACATTGTGATTTCAGACCATCATGGCATGGCAGATCATCAACTCAAGCGCACATACCACCATCAATCCTAATGGTCTCTCCAGTAATATACTTGGAGTCATCTCCAAGAAGAAACGCAATCAACGCTGCGGCCTCCTCAACCTTGCCATGGCGCTTGATGGCATGTGGTGCAAGAACCATCTCATCTGTGTACTCTTGGTCGAAAAGCTGTCTGAACATCAGGGTGTCGATCCCACTCCTAATTGCGATTGTTAATACCTCTTCTCTTGTCTGTAGATTGAATTGGAGGGTTACTCACGGGCAGATTGCATTGACTCTAATTTCCCGGACCCCAATCTCCTTTGCCGCTGATTTTGTCAAGGAGTTGACAGCCGCTTTAGACGCAGCGTACGCGACGACTCCAGGTCCTGCCATAAGACCAGCCACGCTTGAGGCGTTGACAATGCTGCCTCCCTTCTCCATGACGGCAATTTCTGATCTCATTGAGTACATGGTTCCGCTCAAATTGATCGAAATGACCCTATTCCAGTCCCCATCTTGGATATCAACAAAATTTGGAGTCGAGTTGTGTAGGACGCCGGCAAGATTGACAGCTCCGTGAAGGGCGCCCAACTCATCAACAGTTTTCTTGATCCATTGATCCACCTGGGATGAATCTGAGACGTCGACAACCTGGAAAAGAAGACCAACATCGGGAAACTTTGACTTGATCTCCCGTGACAACTCGTTCAAACCCTCCTCACCGATATCTGAGATCGACAACGAGGCTCCTCTTTCGGCGAGATATAGGGCAGTGACGCGACCAATACCTCTTGCAGCGCCAGTGATGGCAATGACTTTTCCAGTAAACAGCTTGGACAACATATTGCTTTTATGTGAGGAAGGGATAGGAAATAGACTTTAGTCGGAGAAAAAAACCTTTGAGCCCTTTTTAGGTTATAAGTGATGAGAAACGAACTGATTAAAAAAGCTAACCCTTTTATCCTCTGATCTTGATGAACCTGTATATCCTCCTAGACGCACCCCACGCGTTCCGTGGACCGCACGAGTACCTGATATTGCTGGGCGAGCCCATTTCTGTGGGGGTGGCATTAATAACAGTAACAACCCGCGGGAGGCGCGGCAATTATCATTTTCACTCCTCTGACTTTTCCCTTTGGTAATAGTTCCGTAACCCCCTTAGTCACAAGACAAGCCGTGTTGACATTTGCGGTTTCAGTGGCGATATCTTGGAGACCTGGCTACTCGTCACGGGCTGGGACGACAAGACGAGATTCGGATAGACAGAGCAGAAACATTCGTCGGTGTCCTTTCACTGTGGGTAATGGTGGCGGAAGTCGCAGTTGTCTGTCAAATGAGGGCATTAGCAGGATCTATGGACCAGAGGAGTAGCGATGAAGGAGGACACCCAAACCGTCACTTTACCTAGTCAGAATTAGCGTACCCCTATACTATATACTAGGTCTACATTAAAGAGCAAAACTTCATCATTACATGGGTAGGTAACCAGCTTCGCTGATAAATCTCTGTGCCCTCTCATTCCATTTCTAACCTAGTGTCCCATGGCTTTGTCGGCTCGTCATTCTAGGTTTAATAATTGCAGGGAAAACAATTCCTGTGAGAGCATTTCGGAGACTCTTGTTATTTATCCTTCTTATATCTCACGTTGTTAAACTGGCGGTATCCCACTAGTTTCTAGTATCCTTTTCTAAGCCCTCAGCGATCAGTATTGGTCACTGAAAACTCTCGTTTGGATGTGACCTGAATGTCTGAGCCAGTGACGTCACAACCTTATCGAAGCGAGGTTGAGAACAAAGCTCCAAGTTAACAAAGAAGCTACCCTGGAGCCGTGAGAACTTCTACATGTTCAATGCCCTTGGCTTCTTGAAAGAGCAGCAGTTAACTAAAATTGTCTCAATTAAAAATTAAGCAAAGAATTAGGATCCAAAAGCAAATACCGGTGGGTTTTGTCCCAAAGTTGATTTCGTTCATGGTTCTAAATACTTGATATATCGACAAGTATCTACATCAACTTAGGCGTCTTGCATGCCAGAAACCGATAGGACAGGAATCTGAGACACGCACTGTGGCCTCACGATTGATGACCTCAATGAACACGCCTCCCATTCACGGATAAACGAATCACAAAAATTGACACGGGATTCCTTCACGATATCCGAACAAGGCATTCTCACCCTGTAGCTGGAGGGGGGAGCCTGTGGCTTCCTAACAAACTTGTGGTGATGGGAGATTGTGCACGTTTATGTATAAGTATGGGCAAAAATAATACACTTCTCTCACAGTTGCGTTGGATATTTATGCACTAGGTTTGTGCATAGCGCCAGTATTGACAAGTGTGTGCAGGGCAAGTCGCCAATGCAAGTACAAATAATGCCATGACACAGGTATCGAGGTATGTCTGACACTGTGCACAAGCCATTGCTTCTCCTGACCGGAGTTAGTGCCGTCAGTTCCCTCTCCCGAGTTGTTATGTGGCTGGGGCAACAGGTACCAAACGCGATCAGGCTGGAGAGCCAACGCAACGCGACGACGCGACGGAACGCGATAGAACGCGACAGAACGCGACGCGTCCAAGCCACCTGCTGAGCGCTGGCAAGAGAGCTTGGTACATAGGGATACCTCTGTTTGGCAATCAATTGTGGCTCATCACGTAAGCTTGGTTGAGATGGCGACATTCTAGTTAGCACATCCGGATGTTTTGATAGCGCTGCTGTGTATCTTTGTAATCCCTAGTCTGCCTACTGCACTGAGTTGGAGTCGTTTCTATTGATGGCTATCGACGCATCATCAATATCTAATGATTTATTGGCGACTACCCGGAGAGCAATTCCTCTTTGGCCTTGATCAGCCCTTACCCTTTCGCCCCCACTCCGAGATCCCTATTCTCCGTACAGTGGCATGAACAGGTCGATTCCGCTACTTCAGGCTAATCTCGTAGAGTCTATCAGAACAGAACAAAGGGTGTAAGCAGAGAACAGCGAGTTTTACTCATCTCTAGATTAAGTGCATCGCTCAATGAACGGATAGCCGTGTCGAGGTGCGAGGGCAGCCGTTACCGGAAGCTAGAACAGCAGAGAACACTGTCATAAGTCTCAGTATCATTTTTCTCCAATCGGTCCTCACTATAACTAGGCCGGACCCGTCAACTGTGCCTTGGAGTTAATGCTGTTGAGATAAAAGTGAATGGTGTTTGGGGCCACCTTTTGGTTATTGGGAATAGCAATCCAGTGATTTAACCGAGCATCTTAGCATCTTATCTTCATCATCACGAGCCGACTTTCAATGTCTATGGCGCTATCACGACTAAGGGTCGTGCGGCCTTTCCTCTTGAACTACATGTTGTGCCTCGAATAAAGTCGCAGGTATCTCTTCCTTGGCAGGTTGATGTATTTAAATGACCACCAGTCACAATTGTCGTACACACAATGCAAAGCATACAGACCATCTTTTCCATCCAACTGATACGCAATTGTTGTAGCCAATTGAGCCAACGGCTGCATCTTGGATTGCTTGCATTGAATGTAGCAGAGACAACTATTTCGTTCTCGACCCAATAGTTAGTCTCGACCATTGGCCAGAGTATTGCCGGTCCTGCGGTAGGAGTAAAAGTCAGTGTAAAATGCAACTGTCCGGGTGATTCTGTTTGTTGCCGCTGCACTTTCAAACTATCTCGCCATCCGTACAGGACAGTCGAGAGACAGAAAAGAATGCCTACAGTAGCCCCCCACGCGCTGTCTTGCTAAGTTGAAGGAAGTGCAAGCTGCGAGAATCATGGCGCAGCTTGCAATCTCAAGCATAGGTAACATGGGCGTAGAAGGGCCGTTGACAGTTTTCCAGTTACTGAACGTGTCTATTGGCTGAATTCCAATAGATTCCGTTTAAACCGGCCATATAGTAAAGTTACTGCATACGAAAAATAGGCTAATATATTCTAGTTTAATCCTCGTCTTTACGCGGGGTGGGTTGCCTTCGAGGTGGAACCCAAGCTAAAGGGGTAATTCGGACCTTCGCTGCCCACCCCAAACGGGATATCAGGAGACATGTCAAAGTATATAATATGAACTGTTACCCCTGGAAGTAACAGAAGGGCCTTATAGATGAATTTTACAGCTCACCATCGCCTAAATCATTTCATCACATCATCAGACAACGGCCACTAGCTACCAACTTCGAACAGCATGAAAGTGGTGACGCTCGCCTTATTTGCAACTGTCGTTTCGGCCGCCACGCTACCTCGACAATACGCCAAAGCAATTCGGCCTGTAAGTTTGGTACTGGTATCTATATGTCAACCGTGGTAGTGTCTGACGTACTTCCTTAGAGCTATAACTTTGTCGGCAGAGTCAACCCGGCCACCAAAGAGCTTACATGGCCAAGCACCGGAGTGTCTTTCACGTTCGACGGGAAAAAGGCCACTGTCGGTATTGAGATTGTGACTGGGACTTCCAGCGTTGATCTAATAATTGACGGCGGCGACCCAATTCTCATTGGAAACGTAAACGGCACCTTAATCTCAACACCTGCCCTGCCAAAAGGAACCCATTCTGTCGAGTTACGCAAACGATCCGAGAGTTCACTAGGCACATTTCGCATCACTGGCGTTACCACCGATGGCACTCTTATACCTACCAAGGTGCCAAAACGCAGGATTGAGATCATTGGAGACTCCATCTCGGTCGGATATGGCCTGGATGGTGTTCTGCCTTGCACGAACTCGGCCATTCTGCAAAACAACGGAAAGACGTACGGTGTTGTGGCAGCTCGTGCCTTGGGCGCAGACTATAGTGTCATTGCCTGGAGTGGCAAGGGCTTGATCCGTAATTATGCCTCGATGCCTCCTGACCCCCTGCCGCCGATGCCAGTCCTCTACACACGTTACGGTGCCAACGATCAGGACAACAGTTTCTCGTTTCCCAAGTCGTGGCGACCAGATGCTGTAGTGATCAACCTGGGCACAAACGATTTCAGTTATCTAGGTGTGCGGGATCCGGTTAATCCAGCGAACCTTGCGAAAGCGCTGGTTGCGTTTGTGAAAAGCATACACTCTCACTACCCAAAAGCCCACTTCTTCTTTGTGTCTTCCCCAATGCTTAGCGACAACTACCCCTCGGAGGCCGATGCGCAGAAATCCACATCTGTGCAGATGCTCAAGAACGCGATGCGGCAGCTCCATGGTGTGAAAACCCATTTGGTTGATTGGCCCTCGCAAGGCTCGGAAGTTGGCTGTGATTACCATCCAAATGAAGCCACTCAACTTCAGGGGGGTGAATTGCTCGAGGCGTCCATCAAGCTAGCCTTGGGCTGGTAGGATTCTTGATTACTTAATATTCACATAGAAGCAACATCAACTCAGGATTGTCAATTGTATCTCTTCTTTCATGGTCACCGAGATTGAAGTCAAGGTGTCCAAACTAGATATGAACAGACAGTTCCGAGTCACAAGCCGCCTCATATCGTCTGAAATACCCATATGTAGAGGTTAGAAGCGGAACCCATGACGATAACAGCGGTCCTGTCCCTATTGATATCTGCAAGGATATTGTAAACCAAATGTCAGTGGCAATGTACAAGATTCTCATTGGTTTACTATATTAACCCATGGGTCTGGATCTCGGTGGCCTAGGCGATGCCTCCTGGACCGAGTGAGATCATGAGCCTGCAGGTCAACTGTACGACATCTTTTACCAGAAAAGACTCCGCAAAGTTTCTAACGCCCAACTCCACATATGTGATTTCTTCTCTCCTAGTACATGTGTCATCTTTTGGGTGACTTTGTTATAGGGCCTCAGTGGCTATGCAGCTTGGGCCTAACCCTTTTGGAAAACAGTCAGGGGCTAATGGCGCCGTCCACGATGACTTCAAGGGCCGTCGGCCGTTGAGAGAGATCGAGAAGAGTCAGTATCATGTAGTGGTCAAGTTCTGCCGTTTCTCACTTGGGCTCTGTTGGAATCCGTGAGGGGCCCAGCTAGGTTAGGGCACTTGAGAGGATTATAAGCAGGTGATATTAAAAGCTGGGATAATTGTCGGCACGTGGATTATGAGTCTCATAAGTCTCATAAACATCTCCATCATTCAAAAACAAAGCTGTACTCGATGAAAAGCAGGTTGTGAGTCTGGTCCTCCCGCTTAAACTAGCACCAAACAAGGAACGTTTTATTGAAATATTCCGTCAATGTTTCCTGAAAATGAATGTAAATACTACAACAAGGTTGCTTGCCTCAGCTATTGGCACGTATAGTTGTTCCTCATGTCAAAGAAGCCGATTCGGGGCAATAAACATTCCACCTCGGGGCTAAATCCCTCCGTGTGGGACCTCGCTTGGCCTTGGGGCTCAGCTCGCACCGAACACGCGTATCGCATCGGTCTGAAATGCTTCCATCATGTGTAGGCCAGGCTTACTGGTACATAGTTTTCTTAGGGCAAGGCGCCTCCCCTAACTTAAAAGCATGGGGGTTTTAAGGGTTTTAATAAATGTTTTTCTGACACTCCTCTCGCATCTCTGTCAGATTCTAAACCATCAACAGACACTCCCGCTCAGTATCATATCTATAAATAATGCCGGAAACGATTGTCATCATAGGAGCAGGCTATGCCGATATCGGCATTGCTCACAAACTGCTCAAGGACACGAGGCCCAAAGTACCGGAACTCAAAGTTGTCCTGGTCTCGCCGAGCACGCACCATCTCTGGAACATCGCAGTTGTACGACGCATTGTGCCAGGTCAATTAGGGGATGAAAAGCTATTCCAGCCAATTGAACCCGGATTCAAAAGGTACCCTGTTGACAACTTTGAGTTCGTCCTGGGTACTGCTACACACGTCAGCCCGGACAAGAGCTTTGTGCGAGTTCAGAACCCTCGAGAAACGCTTGAACTCAAGTACACACACCTTATCGTGGCGACCGGCTCCTCATACCCGACACGTCTTCCGTTTACATCCATCGGAACCTACCAAGAAACACTCGACGCCTTACACGGTTGGCAAAGGAAAGTAGAAGCGGCTGGCTCTATTGTCATCGCTGGCGCTGGACCAACGGGTATCGAAACAGCTGCTGAATTAGCATGCATATATGGCCAAACAAAAGACATCACCGTCATCGTGCCAGGCAATGACCCTCTTCCTGGCCTTATCCCCGATGTTGGCAAGACAGCCGCCAACGAGATGGAGAAGTTGAACGTCAAAATCAGACGAAACACCCGTGCCACAAACGTTGAGCAAACCGGCGGTCAGCAGACCATTTCCTTGTCCGACAGAAGTGCTATTCAAGCGGACGTCTATCTTCCATTGTTTGGCATGAAAGCGAACAGCGGCTTCTTGCCAACTACCCTATTAGACGACAAGGGGAATCTTAAACTCGACGGCACTCTACGTGTAGCGGGCTTCGAGAATCTCTGGGCGGCAGGAGATGTCAGCAATCTGGAACCTAAGCAACTCATTTTTGCCGAGAGACAGGCATTACACCTGGCCATGAACCTCGATGCTGTTCTCACCGGCGCCAAGGAACGTGTATTAGACCTGAAGCCAACAGTCATGCCGCAATTGTTTGTCACAATCGGACAGAAGAAGGGAACCGGCCAGTATAGTCGATTTCGCGTACCGGGATTCATCGTGAGCACAGTGAAAGGGAAAACACTCTTCATCGAAAAGGCACCGGGCCTGGTTGCAGGGAAAAATATTGTTCGGTCATCTATTTAACATCAATCAGTGAACTGAGGAGGCATGGCTCGATGAGACCACGATGGCTGAGTTTGATCCTCTGTTCTTGTAGCTATAGATTCATTTAACATGTTTACTTATATATCTTCGTGCCCAATTAACAATCCAGCGTATTCTGTGGATCCGTACGTTATGGAAGAAGGGGGGAAGTGATTTCTACCACTTGCGGAGCTGAAAATGGACATCGGAGCTGAATAGCAATTGTGCGGTCGGACTAGAATCTTCCCGATCAAGAAGACGCAAAGAGACAAACTGCAATGTGCAGGGCACAGTTTCCGACTTGCTCTGGGGTGGATTGAACACCCCTCATTCAGCTCGAAGTGCCTTCCAGGAAAAGCAGATGATAAGGAGGAATTATCACCCAAGCCGACATAAGGTCATGGTTCTCTCGTATACAAGGGCTGTGGGTCGATATCTCATGCTCACGGGTGTAGGACCCCGTTTGGAGACGTCAAAGGTTGACAATCCTTACATATGACGTTTGACGATCGGAGTTTGGGCATTTGAAGATAGAAGCCCTCCCATGCCCTGCTAATAAAGCCCTTGACACAAACTCTGTGAGTTTCGCGCCGGTCATCAGCTCAGTCCATCTCCACAAAGGGTTTTGAAAACGTTTCGCAATCTCAGCCGAAGCATCATCAAACGCTGTTGTAAACTCGTCATGTGCATGCATTTCGATGCCGTAGGCTAACCTGCCTATCAGCTGGGTCGTAAGCTCGTGGAACACGGCCTCAAGGTCCAAAGCTGTGTCGCTATTCGCATATTGATCCAATTGACGCATAGCTTGCTCCAAAACTCTTGATAGCTCCCTTTCCGTAAGGCATTTCATTGTTGCCACGTTGAGGAAATGTGTCCCTGCTGTGCGTTGTCGTCTCCAGAGGTCTCCATCAACGTTGACGATGCCGTAACCGAAAAGGTCCTGAAGTCGACGGCGGAAAAACTGGCCCTTTTTGAATAGTTCCTCATGCTTGAAAACAAAATCCAAGTTTACCGGGTCGGCTATAATCACACCTGGTGGCAGAATTGGGAGTGCAATACCCAGAGTTCCGTGGCCGTACCGATGAATACACCTGGTAGGTTGTCAGAGGCATCAACAAGGAAAAGGGAGCCGGGTTGCTAATACCGAGTGAACCAACCGAACAGCTCCTGACGTGGGCGGAGAAGAATAAGTCCATTGCCTGTGGACGGCAATGTTCCTGGAGATTGTCTGTTGGCGGTCGATGTGAACATCAAAAGGACTCTTCTGAACAGACGAAAACAAAGGGTTTGCCGTTTCTTTTGATACGTGACGGCTTGAAAGATTCTCTTATGAGAATAAAAAGTGGTCGTATAAATATAAGTACGAATATGTATAATGCCGGCATCGTCAAGTGTTGGGTGGATTGCGAGCTCTTGTGTCCTTCAGTTTGATCTTCAATCATCAGCATCTAGCCATGATGGATGCCAGGGCAAATCTGCCTCCTGTGAAAGCATCAATAAGAATACCGGAGTATGTAATAACACATCCAGTTAAATTTCTTTTTGATGACTATGATTTCGGATTTCATTCACGGTCCGATGAACTCAAAGAGTTTCATCGATTGGTCAAACTCTTCGTCCGATGATAACTGTTGTCCCGATACCCTCGGTGCGCGTACTCGCACCGAGATGTCTAAAGGCTGACAGGGGTCATGATCCATGCTTCCATGCTTGGACTATCGTGGCTCTAAACCACTTTTGGAGCATGCAAGTGTCAGCATCGGCACAGCCCACCTGGCGGCCGGACCCAGTCAAAACCTAATCATGAACGTGATGCAGGACGGAAAGATGGAACGACCTGCCTTGTACTTTTGAGACGCAGAGACTAGTTGAGTCAGGTCGAGTTGGGATGAATGCTTTGAGTCACTCTCGATGGTTTGGCTCAGTTATCCTGTCGAGGGCCGTGTTTCAACTATAACAGAGAGCACACTTCTAATATATCATAACATCATACCCCAATGCCAACACGGTGTTTGAGCCACACTCGTTGACCTAATGCCGGTGATGAATGTGCTCTCTCCTGTAATCGATGGCTTTGCGCCAGCCATGTGTTCCGAGATGGTTAAACGGAGCGACCATGTTTGCTGAGAAACAGAGCTTTCGGCAACGTGCTTCAGGTTGGTCATATCGTATGCCGAAGTAATACTTGGTTGCGGTATCGTAGTGGAGCTCTATTCTCCCCTTCAGTGAGGCAATGGACGAGTGAGGAAAGCCACGAGGCGTCTTATAGCGCTTTCTGAGCTCTGTACTGTCGTTGAGATCAGTTGCCTCTGTTGGTCTTCGGATATGGATGCTAAGAGTTCCCAGGATTGTGCAAGTCACACGTCTGATGCACCAAACGGGCATATGCTTGACAGAGGCACTTGTAGAGGCGAGACAGGTGGAAAATCTTTTCGCCCAGGCAGGTTATGTGCACATTGCTCAACAGAGAAATCTTGGTTCGTGGGGTATGAAGCTTACGCTTCTTTAAAGAAACGCCTGATCACAGCCGAGAAATGAGTGACTGAATGAAGCGAGCGGTGCTCTCTCACATATCATCAATTCTAAAGCACATATGGCAACTATCATGGTGAACATGGCGTGAGACCCTCATGGTATGGCTTCTGGATCTCCCCCTGAAGTTGGTCATCGATTCTCCATACCCCCTTGGTCTGGGCATCAGAGAGATCCCACTCCAAGTCCTTTGTCAAACAGTGGAATGCCCGATGTGAGTCTCCATTGAGGCTTCTAAAGAACAAAGGACTCCAATTCTCACCCCGAATCGTTTCCTGCTTGCGCATATGTCTTTGCGCTTCCTCGACAACATGCTTAGCAGTGGCAGCTGCTCGAATGTTTCTGTGGTTCAGGTTCTCAATGACATCTCTCCAGGCCCGGCGAGATTCCCAAGGATCTTGATCCTCTATTGGCTCAACCTGCATAAGTGTCGGCTGGTTCTCAGGGGCGTCCACCGTGTATGTCTTCAGCACCTGGCCAGTTTGCCCGTTCTTTGTCACCCATCCTTCACTCCAAACTCCTGATAGGGCATAGATCAGTTTTTGAGGTTCACTTTTGTGATACACACATGCCTCAAAGTGGTTTTTCTTTCCGCGCATTAGACCAACCCCTGAGAATTTGATCTCAGATATATAACCACTGCTTGAGATGATGCGATAGCAGCCCACAATTTCAGGATAGAAGCAGGCTGATAGCAGTCCCCGAACTTGAACGTCTGGCAGCGGCAATATATAATCCTCGTTGAACTGAGAAATATGCAGAATGGTATGTCCAACCTGTCGGATATTCACCGTCCCGTTGAAGGTCATTTCGACTCGGGCATATCCGTCAGCTCGGATACTATTGTCTTTGTCTGCTATATGTATGGCGGTAATTGGAGGATGATGGCTGACTTGCTCTGACACGAGCCGAGTTGTGCAGTTGTCGTCGGTCCATGATGCAAGAAAAAGCTCGCCTAAGAAAGCATTGAGTGGTTTCTTGATGCTGACGCCAGGAGATCCCGCAATATACAGTTGTGTTCGTAGGCCGACAAGGAATAGCTGTAGCACCAATAGACTTAGAATCTCAGCATTCGGCTCGAAGGACGGGGCGCAGAACACCTTGGGTCTTTCAGCCCAACATCGAGGGTTCTCAACGACAGAGGCGGGAGCGAGAAAGAACGGTGGAGCGGTGATGTTGGCAAGGTCTCCCTTAACAGTCGAGAGAAACTAGAAATGAGGGCGGTCAGCAAATTTCACGGCTAAGTCAGTTTTTGGAAAGCCATTTTCTTCAGTCACGGGTATTTCGCGAAGTAAGGAGATATAGACCAGTACCTTGAGGAGATCAGCAATGATGGAGTGGTTTGACTTGGTGTCCTTTCGAGCCGGCCCTTTTGTACCTTTCTGTGTTTCTTGGGTGGTAGGCATTGTTGGGGATTGAAAGCGATTAGTTTAGATTCGGCGGACTTTACAAAACGAAAATGGGATCAAGGTCCCTAAAGCACACGAGGTGGTTGGTCCTTTCCAATGGGACAATGCTCCTTGGGATGAATAAAAGGGCCTCTCTCTATCATTTGTACCTACGTCGTCTGCTGACCGTCGAGCTCGGGAGGTCGCAACCCTCGAGCCGACGGCATCAGTTTAGGCCGGAGTGAGCCACTCGGCTAATGGATGATAAGTCCCCCGACTCCCCCGACTCTATAAGGTTTACCTCTGCTGATCCTAGCTAGTGCCTGAGCTAACGACGCCAAGATATCATTTACGGGGCGGTG
This sequence comes from Fusarium duplospermum, assembly GCA_003946985.1. Classification (NCBI taxonomy): domain Eukaryota; kingdom Fungi; phylum Ascomycota; class Sordariomycetes; order Hypocreales; family Nectriaceae; genus Fusarium; species Fusarium duplospermum. Next base: position 16,719 of record NKCI01000281.1, on the reverse strand, counting down.
GGCAATCTCAACCAGATCAGGTCATGGGTTCCCTAGCCCCGCAGAAAGGTCAACGTGAACCCTTGCAGTCCCTTTCTTTACTTCTGCCCACATACCTATCTATCCGATTTTTGACAATACAGCCCGGACATTAATAGCTGGTAGCCACATGACGTCGGATAACATGTCCAAGCTATCGAGAAATGGCTGTCTAACCTGCAAGCGACGCAAAGTCAAGGTATCATCTCACCCTCTGCCTTTTGGTTGTCATCTCACAGTGACCGGAGCATGGCCTCTAACGCCATCAGTGTGACGAGAACCGCCCATCATGCTTCAACTGCTTGAAACGCCGACGGGTTTGCAGCTTTTCTCGGCAGGATGACCACGGCGAGAACAGCCCCGTCACTCCGAATCACCCATCCACATCTGCGAGCCCCCCCATCCCGGCGACAGAACAACCGAGGCAGGCCAATAAACCATCGGTAACGACTTTTATTCCCAAAGTGAGGGCCTCTCAATGCCCGATCACGCTAGACGTGCCCCACGGATGTGACCTATGGAGCTACGACATGGAGCTCATCCATCATTACACAACAATAACAGCTACCACCCTCTCAATCCGAAAAGACATGATACACTTATGGCAAGTCACGATGCCCCGTGAAGGCTACCACAGTCCCTTTGTTCTTCACGGCATTCTCGCGATGAGTGCCGTTCATCAGGCGTACCTGCGACCGGCGAAGCAAAAGATGTACCTGCAGCTGTATAACTATCACTCGACATTGGGCTCTGAACAGTTCCGTTCCACATTGGAAGATGCCCGGCCAGGGAACTGGATTGGACTATTTAGTTTTGCTGCTCTCGTCACCCTACATGCCTTCACGCTTCCACTACGACTCAATGATCAGAAGTTGCCCGACCCCTTGCTCAACCTTTTCGAGGTTGCAACCCTTCTTCGGGGGATAGAGACCATGCTGTCTCCCATGGTTCCTCTGATATCTCGATCGGAGTTTGCCCCGTTTATCTACGGTGTACGGCTCTCCGATTCTGATGAGCTATCTGACAGGCAAGTAATAACGTGGTCAAACTCAGCATGTTGATTGAACTGACATCAGCCTCCACATAGTCACTATTCACTAGACAACAGCCACCTTCCTTCAGACACGCTGGCTGCATTAGAAGGTCTTCGCCACTTCTTCAGTGATCAAATTTCACCCCACTCGCTCCCAGTATACCAGAGTGCTGTGGATCATATGGACCACCTCGCGAAGCTAATAGCACTCGCAGGGTTGAATTCGGAAGCCGGAACAGTACTTGGATGGCTATTCAGTTTGCCTGAGAGGCTGCTGCCTGATATTAGAGATAGACGCCCTGAAGCTCTTATCCTAGTTGCCTACTTTTCCGTCTTTTTACTTAGTCTAGAAAAGAACTTTTGGTATTCTCAGGGGTGGGCAAAGCAGGTGTTTGAGCAAATCTTGGAGCAGCTCAATCATCGACCCCAGTTTCTTGAAGCACTGCGTTGGCCGCGGAGAGTGTTCTCCGATACCACTTGAAGATTGGACAGTGAGAACTACTGAGCGTACACTTTTATTCAGAATTGAATTTTAATAGCAATACGATACATGAATGGAATCTCTGTGTTTGCTTCTCATAAAAAACGGCTACTACTTTAGCAGCAACACATGTCTGCTTCATCCAGTGCCGGCGACTATCGATCTTGTCTTTCGGTTATCCCGACTTCATCTATGATAAAGAACATATTTCTAGCACATCATAGCATCATATCCCGATGCTAATACAGTGGCCTTTTTTTAGCCTTTCTGCCACCTGCGGCGGGCTACAGGCAGTCAAAGACTTATACCTATCTACATAAGGGATATTTAACTACTCTAACCTCCGTACGAGAAACAAGCCTGCGACTATCAGGCTATTAAGAATTCCTTATCGGCTACTCTGCAAGCTGATAACTTGCCAAACGGCAACTCAGTAGTGCTAAACTCCACTGTGTTAGCATTGGGTTATGATGCTATGATGTGCTGGAGATGTGTTCTTTACTATAGTTGAAGTTGGGATAACCGAAAGACAAGATAGTAGTGCTAAACCTTACGACAGATATCGCTCGCAGGACCTAATAAGGGGACCTGATAAGGGGTATCCTCGAGGCGATTTTTAAACATGTCTTTCCATGCTGCTATGGGCATAAGAAAGTCCGTGATATTCCATTCACGCAAATAAATATACACCTAAGAAAACAAGGCGGAAGCCTTTAGATAAGAGGGAGACGGACAAGTTGGGAAGTAGATGGCACAGGCACATATACGATACCTAACTCAATGCAACCAAGCATACTGTTCTCAGTGTCCTGTCAGTACCGGTCCCCCCGCCAATCAACGAGAAAAGTGCTACCACACTTTGCTCACAGGATTAGGTATACCATTCGCCGCGCACTAAGGGTAACCTTGGGTCATTTAAAACTAGCTGGAAGCATAAGAAAGGACGAAAGAGGGCCTAGCCGGGCCTTATGTCGTCAACACGCTGTGGAACGCAGTTAGGCTTGGAATTCGCCTACTGACTCTATGAATCTAGATATCTAATAATGACCGTAGCTGTTAAAGCTGTGACTTGACTTGAGCCGTGACTCTTTGACTTCGGGGCTTCTTCCGCCATGGAATAAATCCGCTTTTCTCCGGAAAGAAAACATCGTCTAATATTGGTCCATTCGCAACCAGAGACACGGTTCTCATGTCGGCAATTCTTGTTGCCTTCAATGCAGGTTGGGAAGGACCGGTGGACAGATCAAGACTGAGCCGGGAGATATCCATCCATAGCCTTGCTGAAGACTCCCGAACACCTTGATATGCTATAAAAGCTTGACGCAGGTCTCTTTCGGAGGGGTTCGAATCAGAGCGCAGCACACCTTTGAGGACGTTGACCAAGGTGATGGCGTCCTCGATACCACAGCATGCCCCTGCACCCCTGACGGGGTTCATCTAATGAGTGTTAGCGTAGGTACTGCAAGGACGAGAATCAACTAGAATAGAGACCTTGTGTGCGGCATCCCCGACCAAAACCATCCTGCCCCAATGCCACCATCTTAGTACGCCTTCATCGAAGTTTGCGCTCCCGCCAGCCGACTTGCTATCCCACAAGTCACCAAACGTGACGTTTTCTGCCACGGGAACCTGAAGCCATGGTTTGGCAGCATCCTCTGCGTCATTTTGTCCAAAGTGCGTGCGCTCCCTCGAGACAGGGATGCGGCGATAAGCAATGATCTGTGCCTCTGTCTCTGAGGTGAAGACTTGTACGTGTGTATCCTGCTGATAAACATTGATATTGCTCCCAGCCACGAGTCCTTTGACGCAATTCGTCCGGCCGAATACGCCTGCGTATGGTGCCTCGAACGGATTCGAACTCTGGTCGAAGAGTCCCTCCGGGGCTCTGGCCATGATTTGATCTCTGACGGTGCTCCAAATACCATCGGCGCCAATGACCATTGACCCATTCTCAGAGCTCCCATCCGCAAATTCGACTTTAATGCCGTCTTCATGGGGCATGATGTTGCTAAGTCTCTTGTTTGTCTTGACATGCTGCTCCCAATTATCAAGTGCTTCTACCAGTGTTTTCGCAAAGCTCCCTCGATTGAATAGCATCATTGGATATCCGTAGCTAATGAAAGTCAGCGTGCCGCACCATGGGTACTTTTGAAACGACCCTCACTCACAGCATTACCAGCTCCTCAAACCCTTGGCCATTACGTAGAACCTCTCCTTCAGCTGACAAGTGCATAGAATGAAGCATGGGCTGTCCAATCGCCTCGACAGCATCGAGAAGGCCTAGTTGATGAAAGATCCGCAATATGTGAGGCCATAAAAACAGACCATAAGCTGGCTCTGGGGGAACCTGTGCTCGCTGCTCGACGATGACGTAGTCGATGCCAGACGCTTGTAACGCATGGGCGAGTACCAAACCGACAGGCCCAGCGCCGACGACGATGACCTTGAAAGCACTCATATCGCCATGAATGAACATAGAAATGATTTGAGGATGAGAAGTTGTCCTGGTAAGCAGAAGACGGCAAAGAGTTCAAGCCAAGCGACGCGTCAGTGATGGGTGTCAGCCCGCTGTGTCAGCAAAACATCTTGATTATCACTTACCATTTCTAGATTAGTGCTGACGAGTTTGGACCTGTTGCCATTGAACAGGCTTACCGCAGATTCCCGTGACCGGTCATGGTGTTGATGGGCAGCGCCGTGAATCATCAGAAGTCAAACTCAAGTATCACCTACAATGGGCTATCATGAAACAAAGAGAAATGCTCACTGTTGATTTTGTCAAGTTCTTTCCTTCGCCACGAAAAGCTTCATCGAATTGAAGGAGCTATTACAGTAGAAGTTTGCTTGCAATATCGAATTTCGTTTCCATGTACCCCTCCTCTGCCTCAAAACCACGAATATCAAGACGACTATCAACTAAACCTCGGACTTGACGGAGTACAGCGAAAGGGATTTTCAACGATAATTGTCTCTATCGAATAACAAACTGGCATGATCAACGAGCTCTCTCGCACCGTAACGTCATCTTGCAATGTTAGATCTTCAGTCTGTCAAGGTGCGTACACAGAGTGCAGCTGCCCATAATTCCTCCCTTCTCATGCCGAGAATCAACTTTTTAACAGCCAGACTCGCGACGCCAAAGCCTAAACTGACGGTTATAAGCGTCCCTAAACGCAGCATCACCCAGAGGCCCGAGATCGGTGCTGATGTCAACGCGGCCAGTGCCATCATCCCTGATCCAGCACTGGGGGTTGTTCAAAATGCCCCTTGACTTGTTTGCTTCTTGACAGGTTGTTAGTGTTTGCATGGCTTTTAGATGGACCTCGTTCTTACCCCTCACCCAGATGGTGCACATCAGGTTGATGTCAGTTTGGCCATCGTTCCTGAACTTGATACGGCAGCGACTCTGGCTCGTCCCTGATCGTAGGCATAGGTACTTATAAGTTTTATTCATGGTAATCCTGGGTAAGGTTGAGCACTGTCATGACCTTTCTCAAATCCTTCATCCTTTCAGGATCCTTTACGCATGTTGCCTGGTGACTTGAGCTCGGCTATTCCTGTTGGTCCCAAGTTTGTGTATACTTGATGATGAAGTAGGATCGTCGAACAGGCCTCTGCGACAGCGTAGATCTGGATTCCATCACAATGAGAATGTAGTTCTGATCATGTTTTGCATGAAAATTAATGGCTGCCTACTCCTAGTGTAGACCATTTCATCAAGTTTGTGATTAACGCTGATTAGCCTGGATCCGAGGAGTCTCCCGAGCTTGGCAAGGTCACACGCGATCAGAGGAGGAAGATGCTTAATTTAAAATGGTATATTCACCAATCGCTATCACTCCATCAACATTTAGGATCAGGATTGGAGGCTGAAACCTCCCCTGGACCATGTCCAGCACTCAAGCTCCCTTTGCTGAATACCAGGCGCTATCATGATGTTTCTTCATTGTATTGTCTAACGCACGCGTAGCAGTACTCCCATGACACGATGACATCGGCCTCATCTTCGATACATTGGGCTGTTGGGCAGCGCCGGGCGCGTGGTCGACGCGCCCGAGCGCATTTTTGGACAACGTACTCCGATCCAACTCCCACGTTGCAACTTTCGCAGCGGTAAGTAATCTCAGTAATGCGGCACATCGTATCCTTCTACCGCAAGCTTTTAGGATATTATGCCTTAATATTTGTTCTGAAGGCGGTTTGTGTGGTGGAAGTCTAGCTTTGTGTAATGATGGATCTTGATACTTTCGCAAGAGAGAAGATCCTAGCGAGGGGGCAGGCTCTTTATACCTCGCAGAACCTTTCATTACAGTGAATTAACAAAACTTGATTACATATTAGACTTTGTAATTCACAAGCCCTGAGTGCAGCCTAGTGACACAGAAGAGCTCGAATGACTGATAGTTTGAGTGATCCACTGCAGAAACAGGTAACTATATTGATATTTCCGCTGGTCATTCTGGCCACGTGTATTCGGTAAGGCTACCTCTCAACCCAAGTCTCTGAACATCTGCCTCGGCCCATCCTTCCCTAACGCTATAACATGTTCATCCCCTCGAATGGACGACGAAGAGGAATTTCATGTCGCGGAATGGCATGTCCGTGTGAAGCCTATGGCTGTTGCCAGGCCTTTGAGGGACGTCATATCAGTTGCGTTTTTGCAGCGTGTGGTAGTCTCTAAATTGTTCATATATACTAGAACGGTGCGTCTCCTTTAGGGAGGTAAGGGTGGCCCTAAGATTTGACCCTAATAGGGTTAGCGTATCTGGGGGATATAGGAGCCTGCTTTTATATTATATTACTTCTGGGCTTAGGTCGTTTAGTAGTAGAATAGATTAGGTAATTATTATAGGAGTTATTATTTTATGCTATGCTATGCTATATTATTACTAGTAATAATAACTTACTATTATAAGAATAAAGAGTAAGCCGCTTTTATTATTACTAATTAGCGATATATTTAAGATAATATAAGGTTTATTAAGGTAAAGTATTAAGTATAAATATATTTATAAAGTATATTTTAATATTAACTTTTATATTAAAAGGTATTAAGTATAATAGCTTAATTATATTAAAAACTATATATTTTTTACTAAGTTGCTTGATTTACCTTTAGGTATACTATAAGGTTAAATATTTTTAATAAATAAAATTTAAAAAGTAATTAAATTAATAATAATATAATAATAATAATAATACTAATATAATATATATAATATATTTAAGGAGCTTATTAAAAGTACTTATTAAGTTAGTAATATAAGAGTTAATAAATTAATCTAAGAGGCCTTTTAATATTAATACTTTTTTTTATTATTTTTTTTAATATATTATACTTAGGTATTTTATTTTTTTTTATAAATTTATTTTTAATTAGGCTAGAAATAATTATTTATTAATAATAAAGTCTAGGCGAGTAAAAGAATTTATAATAAATAGTTTCTTAGGTATAAGATTAAGGTTAAAATAATCTAAGGTATTTTATATTATTTTTCTTTTATATTTTTACTTAAGAGTTTAAGATCTTATTTTATATAAGCTAATTAGATTATATTAATATTAAAGGCTCTAAAGGCAGCTAAGTATTTAATTCTTTTAGGTATAGCTATAACTTTTAGCTAGGCTTTAAATCCTTATATTATTACCCCTAGGGCAAGTAAGTAAGGTTAGAAAGGTATAAGAAAAGTTAAGTTTAGGCAGGGCATAGAGGTAATAAGGAACGCTAAAGTAAGTAAAGGCTAGAGCCTACCCCTAAGCCTAAGTTAAAGTTAAAGTTAAAGTCTACCCCTAGCGCTAACCCTAACTTAATATTAAGTTAAGGTTATATTTAAGTAAAGAGTTAAAAGTAAAAAGGGGTTAAGAGAGAAGTAGGTATTTATAAGGGTTTATAAAGAGTGGTAAAAGTAGTAGTATTTACCTGTAACCCTAACCCTAGTAGTTAATACTAAAATCAATTATAGTAGAAATGTTTTTTCTGCCCCGCTTTACAGGGGGTAGAGTTAATTTAATTAATAGGGGTAGAAATAAATTTCTAAAAGCTAATTAAATAACTCTCTAGAGCTTATATAAGGAGACACGACTCGACTCGACAGACGCGTTAAGCACGTATGAAACGCTCTTCCCGTCTAAGCTATATTTCGTCGAACCTATTTTTTCGGGCCTTTTTGTTATTTATGATAGAACTAGGACCATTCGTATACCTCAAGACATAGAGGGTCTTGGTGTGTCTGGAATGCCACTTTGGTTGTGTCTCAGATGAGGTGCCTACTCATCTTCGCACCAAGCATAGGGACCTGGCACCAGCTACGCGACGCCTGGTGGCAGAGACTGTCAACAAAATCCCTGGAATCATTAAAAATCAAACACAATTAGCTACCGAATTCCGGTTTCCGCTCCCTACTACACACCCAATTCCGGAACTTGCCCCGCCGCAGGCAGATGGGCGAGCGTGTCGAAAATGTTCCTTCGTGATCCGACAGGACCAGAAAATACAGGAACACTGCGGCACTTGCCAAAACTGGGTCAACCCTCAAGGACGTGGAAGACCAAAGTCGGAAGACACTCGGGCGCAGCTTCAGAAGCCATGGAGAGAAGGCGTTCTATGCCAGCGATTCTTCCTCTCTAGGGCGGCCAGTGGCTGGTTTGAAGTTGGCCGGAAGCTGGGACATGGATCTGCACGAAAGTTAGGCAGATCAACAGTCACTAACATATCACTGCGTCACACCAAGATCCTCCCCGAGACACGTACTCATATCGACCAGGTGCTGGAGCGTGAGGAAAAATATCTTGATGAGAAACAGCCACGGTTTTACAGTAAGGCTCTGGACGATGACTCATTTGCCACGACGAGCCTGTGGCTAGAACGTACGAGATGGCCAATAACCTACAGGGATGTTCGGCGAGACGTCTTGCTGGCGATGACTCGACTTCCTGTCCGCACCATTGGCCAGTCACTGGGTGCAGACTACATACTCGGACAAGGCCCATGTCCGGGCGATCCCGATATTGTCAGTCCTATCGAGGAGGAGCAGAAGATCCTATGTATTCTGAGTGCCGTCGACGTAATGCTAGATCGATGCCAGCTTACAGCGCAGAACACAAACCGAGTACTTCTCTGCTGGCTGGCTAGCTCTAGACTCGACGTTTACCAGCCAAAACCCTTTGCCTTGACGATTGAAGAAACTACACAAAAGCGGTATCGAGGTTTGTGGAAACGATTTATTACGTTTATTCTACGGTCATACCTCTTGTCAGATCCGATTAGAGAGCAAGGGGTCAAGATTTACCTCAGCGAGGGAATTGCGGGCAAACTCAAGAGTGTCTGGGAGCACAGAGTATGGCAGTTTATCAACACGACACAACACAAGTGGCCAAGATCGCGCACATTCAGTCGAAAGAGAAACAAAAGCAAGCCTCATCAGAGTAGCTGCGAAAACTCTAAGGTTGAACTTTTCCTCCGACACAGGACACCTCAGCACAACGACGCCGGCAGCCCATCTGATGATGAGTTTGACGGCGACTATGATAGCAGCGAAGACGAATATGAGGAGTTTGAAGAGAGCGAAAGCGAAGATGATCTTGATGACTGGACGTCCGATTCAACGAAACAGGAGGATTTCAATGATTCACAGCTTCACGACAGTGACGGCCACGAAACCAGGGACGGATCCACAGCGACGAGTATCGACGAGTTCCTCGAGCTTCTCTTCCAACTCAGTTTTGAACTCAGTACAGAGCCCTTCCAGAATGGGCACGCTGACTCCGCACTACTTGTCTACTTTAGCGGCGTCCTGGGCTTCTCTTCCGATTGTCGACGGTTCCAACTGGCCCGGGAGTACTGCCCGTATTTATCTGGGCTTATCTGGATCCAGCGTCTGATATTCCTCGAGTACGCGCTGCCGCTCTACCCATACCCAACCATTGGAATTCAACAGAGGCCGTACATGCCGATGCAGAGATTAAATGACGTCCGGCAGAAGTACATGGTTTCAGGCTCACTATCTCCACTGGCAGGGCTACACAGCCTCCGCAACTTTGGACAGAAAGTTGCAAAGACCGAGCCACCTCCATTTCTGTTACGCTGGAGCGATGATGGGGAAAGAGTCTCGTATGGAGACCATTTCACTTTATCTATGGACGAATTCCGTAGATTATCTGATCATTTCATCACCCGAGCGGAGCAGTTATGCGACGAATTGATGTTTGGGCTTGAGCCGAACTTGGATGTCAGCAAGATCAAGGACGATTTAACAAATACCCAGCCAGTGTTTTCCTTTGTAGCGCACCCGGACAACATGTTCGAAGAGATCTACAAGGATCTCCTCGTCAGAGTCTGCACGTCGCGATCTGGGAGACTTGTTCGAAACGGCGGCTGGAGTGCTCAAGCCGTCATGGCATACCTACGAAAAGTAACAGCATTGGAAGAGAATATAAGTGGCGGCCTGCTGACAGCTTGTGGTCAATCGCCGCGAATACGTGATCTCTTGAGTGTGGCGGTCGAAAATAGTCCTTGCGCAATCCGAGGCATTTTCGTCTGGAACGGCTCTATGGCTTACTCCATAAGGCATCACAAAGCTAAAAGGTCAACCAACCAGGAATTTTACGTCGTCCGGTTTCTACCCGCACGTCTAGCAGCTGTCGTCCTCAAACACTTAGTCTGCATACGGCGACTCGCAGCTTTGCTCCGTCGAGAACAGTTTGGGTTTGATGGCTCAAACAGGTCTGTGACACATAAGCCTCTACTTTTTCAATCCTGTGGCAAGGCATGGTCGCCCACACGTGTTACAAGAGTGCTGAGAATGGCCTCTAAGCAAGCGTGGAACTGGGAGATTAATGCCCGGATCTCTCGACAACTGGCCATCGGTATCACGGAAAAGCATGTTAGAGAAGTTCACTCTCCATTCAACCGCTACGATGACCGTAGTATTGATGCGGATCTCAACGTGGCATTCGCTTGGCAGAGCGGGCATCGTCCTTTGCAACGCGGAATAACATACGGGCTTGACGGCGCATACCCACACCAGCTACAGCCGTCACTTCTTCGTGCTTACGAATGGGCATCGACTCGATGGCACGAATTTCTTCATCTCGTCAGCAAGTCTTCGTCTTTTTTCGGGCAAGAACTTCCCGCGACAAGTATACAACATGCTCGATCGAGCAGCATCCAGGCCACAGCGTTTATAGGGAGACACGGTGAGGCGCCAGCGACTACCTCTATTAAGAAAAGGAAGCGAGAAAGCCTCGATGAACTAGTTCCATGCGGTAGAAAGATCTTAAACTCATCGCTCACCGCCCCGACTCGTCCCACCATCAGTATCGACGGCTTTGCCGCCATCTTGCCAGAGTACTATATCAAGCACGACTAAAAGTTTTATAACCTTTAGGGCAATCCTCTGGTGATGCAATACGTATATCCACGCCAAAGTTGTGATATTATGCCTAGGGTTAAGCAATAGTTAGGGAGTTTATTATCGGGAGGAGAACGCGTCGATGTTTACCACTTATTTATATCTAATCGCGGAGACTAAGCGAATAATATTAGCCGGTAATGCAAAGCATTATGCAGTTAAACAAAGAGCACTAGATGCTTATTTATCGGAAATATAACACAGCGCTTAGACTAAATACATTCGACAAGCACTTCCGTCGGTCACATTAGCTAAAAGGCGATACGCTAAGAGAGATTAGCGACTATTATACTAGTAGGGAGTTAGCCAACCCGGAAAATAATCTAGTTCTAACAGACAGCAGCATAGCTATTTAATTAATCCTAGTGCTCGGCAGATATAGCTGCGCCGTATATAGGTATCTTATAATAGCTGCGCTATATATAAGTATCTTATAATAGCATGGGATAATATTACTTATTATTAAAGAGAGATAAGATATAAGGCTATAAAGAATTAATAAACTAAGGTTTAATTATAAACTTAAATATATAAAAATTATATATAGTATTAAATTATTTAAGACTATAATAATATTAATAATATATTAAATAGTATTAGGATAATAAGAGATAATATTATAAAAAAAATTATTACTAATAGCTAGGCTAAGCTAAAAGTAAAAAATACTATATAGCTTTAAAAAAATAACTTAAAGGAGGATATAAACTAAAATTTAATATAAGTAAAGAAACTAAGCTAAGTAAGGTACTTTAACTCCTAGGATTTATTTAATATTTCTAAAGTAGCTAAGTAAATAAGGGCAAAGGCAGTAATAACTAGGCGAGTCTAGCTAAAAGATAAGTAAGCTATTATAAAAAGCTATAAGGTTATGGTCACGTGACCTCCCTGGGATTTCCCCGGGGAAATCCTAGAGATTTCTCTTATTTAATAAGATAAGGATTTCCTAGGGATTTCCCGGGGATTTCCTTAAAAGCTTTTAAGAGAAGTCTATTAGAATTCCCTAAGAGGGCAAGGATTAAGGGAAAAAAGTAATCCTAAGGAAAGCCTAGGGATTCCCTTTTAGTTTTTCTTAATATAGCCTTTTTAAAAGCTTTTTTTCCTTAAATTAAAAATTATAAATTTTTAATTAAATATATCTTTTTTTTTAAAATTATATAAAATTATAAACCTAGTTTATTATTTAATAAGATTTTATATATAAAGCTTATAAGTCCCCTAAGGCTAATTTTTTATATTATAAGTAGTTTAAAAATAATAATTATTATAATAGCTTAAGTAAAGCTTTAATTATAAGGTTAATTACTATTATTAGTAATTTAATAATATATTAATAAAGATATTTTAATAGCTTACTAATATAATAATAATAAGTTAAAGTAAAATATTATTTAAATAAAAAAGCAAAGAGGTATTAATAAGTAAGTATTAATTTATTAATTATTAATATTTAAGCTTTTATTAATAAGTATATTATATTAAATATAAAGAGGTATTTAAGTAATAAGCTATTTACTTTATAAATAACTAGTAGAGCTTATTATATAATATAATAAATAAGCTTAAAGGTAATTAACTTCTTAGTAGTTATAATAATAGCTTTTATAATAATAGAAATAAAAAGAATAAAAGTAATAATAATAATAATAATAATAAAGTAATAAATAATAAGAGTATAACTACTTAGTAGTATAAAGCGCTTAATAGGGCTATTTATTTATTTATTATTACTTTAATTAAAGCTTATATTAGAGGTAATATATATATAAACCCGCTGCTATACTTTTATATAGTACTAGGCGATGCCTGCTTAGTTATATAAAGCTGCACTTATATACTAGTATACTAGTAATTATACTATAATAGGCTTAGCTGTTTTTTTAAAGGCGATATTTAAAAACCAGCTCTACTTTTTTATAACTTGCGTTAGTTAGTTATTAATAATTAATTTTATATAGAAATTTTTTAGCACTTATAAAATAAGGGTTAGCTAATAATTAAAATAAGTACTAGCTAATAATTACTAGTTTAACTCTTATAAGAGCTATAGTAATTTAGAAAATAGGTAAAAATATAAAATTAATATATGCGATTTAATTAATACTAGTATTAATATATAAAACTATAAGATTATAAGCTTATAAGTGCGTTTGCTTTAAAATGTTTTTTTTAACAGTTGTTAAACAATAAGAGCATGGGCTATACCGCTATAACTAATAAGGATACATAAAATAAAGGGATAGGTGAGGTATTAGTGCTAGGGGGTACCTAAGCTTACATCTTATCAGGTCTTACACTTGTCTATATTAGGAAATAAACGATTATTAGTGGGGCGACAATCAGCCCCGCTCCAATCTCCTTCATCCACCATCAGCATCACCATCAACTTTGGCATCATCACTGAGGATACGGTCCTTTTCTGGCGGATGACCGTCTCATCATCCTTCACGATTGAGAATGTACGCGACAGAAGCCGACGTCACGCGCTGGCTCTCCTCGATCACCGACCTCAAAGACCAACCTCTTCCTCCCTTCGCGGCCGACCGAGACGAGACAGGCGAACCCCGGCAACGCAAGCGCCAGGAGCTAGACAGACATCGACATAAAATCCCATCGCCGCCAACTTCAGAGCCTGTCCCGAAGGCGGCCATGCCTTCTTCGTCCCGAAAGAGGACAAGGACCGACGACCACGACTCATATGATGCCTCATCCTCCGCGCACTCAGATGGACGGAATAACGAGATCACCCCTCGCCCCGGTAGATTCTAACAGCTAGAATTGGTCCCTTTCTCGGCGGATCGCGGTACAAACAGCCCGTCGCGGTCAAGTGCCTCCAATCAATCGGTCTCTGCCTCGAATCAGTCGAGACATGGAACGATGTCGAACAAGTCATCTCCCTCGAAACAGTTCCGCAACGCCGAAATGAAAGAGACGGGGTTCTACGTAGGGAGCTTCTCGCGACAACCGCATCCCGAATCCCTCAGAGCACTGAGGATAGAGCTTCGGGATATTGGCCTCGGCAACGGCATTCTCCCGGCTTCATTGGAGAGTGAGGTATATCTGGGCATCCTTTTCCTCGCTGGCGCTGCTAACCGATTTGTAGTTACGAACCCTAGGTTCCGAGATCCCACGATTCGCCTTCGACAAGGACGAAGCCACACGAGCAAACACTGAAGAAATAGCAAGCAATCTCCCGCCATTTTCCTGGGTCAAGAGACTTGTGGATCGCGCGGTGGAGTGCCAAAACGACATAGAAGGCGAGGCGTCATGGAACGCAGATGTTCATGCACCTGTTCTCGAACAAGTCTTCCGCTCTGACCGCTTTGGAAGTCAAGGCATGGTTGACTTTCGATATTGTCCCTCCGCTCAGATTCTTCCAGCCTACAAGCCCCGAGACGCGCCGTCCAAGATGGTCGACTTCTATCTGTTTATACGTCCTGAGTGTGGTAGCCCCGAGGAACAAGCCATCAAGGCCATCTGCCACACGCGATCGGGACAATCGATCAATCACACCGACCTCGGCAACTTCTGCAAACATCCCATCGCGCTGTCGATCGAGACCAAGCGTCCTGGCGAGCAAGGTGATAACGCGATGTTGCAGATGGGAACGTGGCATTCCGCGCAATGGCGCAGCCTGCGTCGCCGTCGTACTATTGAGTTTCTCCCTGGTCTTATCGTACAGGGCCATGCGTGGCAGTTTGTCGCTAGTATTCTAGATGAGAGTGGCAAGTCGTTGCTGTTGGAGACGGTGCCTTTGGGCCGTACGGATACGGAGATTGGGGTTTACTCGCTGGTTGTGGCGTTGCTGCGGTTGAGCAGGTGGATTGTGGAGGAGTATTGGCCAGCGTTTGTGGAGGATATGCTGGTGATATGATGGATAGATTGTAAATGATACCCTGTTTGATCTGCTTCACCTCTTGAGCTTGTTTCTTCTTGATGCCAACTCGCACTCTCAGGTGTGTAACTAAGGAGAGGTCTACATGTCACGTCTACGAATGACCATCGTGACCAGGTCATCCATGCATTTATCCTAGGCGGTCGGAGAGTACGCTCAATGCTCGAGACTTGTTTGTTCGTACGAACATCATCTTGGATCAACTCCTTCAAACCGATGGCCACCTCAACATGTCCTCCACTACTGTGTACATCGTTCGAATGATCTCCCTTTCTAGCTGGCAATTGATCAACTGGACAAGAAACCTGCTGGGGGCATGAGATCGTGTTGCTGGTGATGTTCTGTGGCGGAAACTTACTTGCGGCACAGAGCATTCCGGTGTCAATCCTAGCACGGCGAGCTACTGTACCAGTAACCACTGGTATTGGCACCCAATAC
Source organism: Fusarium duplospermum (assembly GCA_003946985.1). NCBI lineage: Eukaryota > Fungi > Ascomycota > Sordariomycetes > Hypocreales > Nectriaceae > Fusarium > Fusarium duplospermum. The sequence goes on along the minus strand of NKCI01000281.1, from coordinate 1,444 downwards.
CACTTTTTCTGGTTCGTGCGTGGTACTTCTCGGACATGGCTCAAGTGCCCTTGGGCCAGCTTCTAGAGCACAGAGACCATGGATCATGATGGGATGACCTATTATCTCCACTCCGGGGAAAGAGACAACTGTGCCGATCCATTGCCGTTTTTGGCTTAATGGAAACCCTTGTCGAAGACCCGCTTGTTTAACCAGCTGCAGCCATAAGCGCCCCGTCGCAGTGGTCGAATCTTACTCCGTAGAAGCAGGGCGGACATGAGCACACGTCAGAGAGGTGCCTAATTACAGGCAGCTAATCAAGTCGTGGTGGGGACACATGGGTATCGGACTTCGGTTACGCTTAATGGGTGGGCGGTAGGTGGCCGGGGAAGCGTTTGTTCAACTTGGCGGGGCTGGTGTGGGAGGGGGTAAGGCGTAATCGTCTTGAAGGAAGACGTATACGACGTTGCGAAATCGTGGTGGGGCAGTGAGGGAGAAACTGTCGGGCTTAGACGCAAGTATGACTAGATTTGAAATTATTGGCCCGTTGTTATCTTACCTTAGTTTAACACTAAAGTTGCACCAGCGGGAAGCTAAAGCTACCGTATCGACTTAACACATTGGGTAGCGTTAGTGGAGATATCTAAAGCTCCTTTATTAGATATATGCTTAAGAAGGCTAATTAAATCTTGTAAAAAAGAGGCTAGCAGGGGTAAGACGCTACCTAATGTGCTGAGTTGATATGGTATTGCTTACCCCGTACACCTTATTAGATTAGATCGTGGGAGTAATACTAGCCTGCCCTGTATAGATCGCTTAGAGTTAGCTAAATAATCTATATTATTTATTTACTTATAAAAAGAAAACTTATAGCTATATTATAAATATTAATTATAATCTTATTATCTTACTTTATATAATATAAAAACCTAGTAATTAGTTATTTATTAATAGTAACTAAGGTAAATAAAATTAATATAATATAATATTTTCTTAGCTAGTATTATTAGTAATATATTAACTTATTATTACTTAATGCCTAAACCTATAGTAATACTAAAATAGTTATATATTTTACTATTTAAACTATATATTACTTTAGTTAGGCTAAGGTAGCTTATTAAGGGGTTATAAGGGCTTATAATTAGCTATGCTATATTTAAGGGAGGTTTAAGCAGTAATTAGTAATTAAATAACCCTCTTTAAGTAAATTAAAATATATATTTTAATTAAATATAAGATTTAAGAGGGGAGGCTTTTTTATTATAATAATAACTTAATAATTCTTAATAAGATAAATTAAATATAGTAATAAGGCTAAATAGTAAGTAGGGTATAAATAAGTAGTATTTTTATAATTACTTAAGAAATAAATTTATTATAAAAAGATATTATATTATAATATATAATTTATATTTAATTATTTTTATATTTTTAAAAAAATAATTTTATAAAAAATAATTTT
>NKCI01000280.1:0-42695 GCA_003946985.1 Fusarium duplospermum | reverse complement strand
TTTTTTTTGCTTACCGGCAGGTGGGTATTACCGGCAGGTGGGTACTGCATGGTAGATCACCAGTCGTCACAAGCCCTGGAAGAGTGTCTCGAACAACTCCGGTTGATCAGCGACGCTGGGATCGATTTTCTTGAGATCAGTGGTGGAAGTTATGAAGAGCCGATTGTAGGTTTCCCTTATTGCATATTTCTCACGAGGTCGAAAGGGTGTTGTCGACCCCGATAAAATCCCGACCGAGAAAAAAGAAAGCACCAAAGCACGAGAAGCATTCTTTCTAGACTTTACGACAGCCATCAGAGACCAATTCCCTGGCCTTCCCTTGCTTGTTACGGGCGGTTTCCGCAGCCGGAATGTAATAGAGGGCGCTTTGGCAAGTGGTGCACTCGACATGGTCGGTCTGGCACGACCAGCAATGCTAAATCCTTCTGCCCCAACGAATACCCTCATGGACAAAAGCAAGAAGGACAGCGAGGCGAGAACCATTGCGATTTCTGTTCCAACACCTTGGCTGTTGAAAAAGATTGGCAACTATGTTATCGGAGCTGGCTACATATGAAACGGTTTGATTTATGTCCCTTGAACGCAACATGATATTAACATTCACCTAGGCCTGGTATGGAAGGAAGATTAAGACCTTGGGTAAAGCGTAATGCATCGAAAAGAGAGAGTGCTTGGTTCGTGGGGATGGATTATTGTAATTATTTGCTATGCACTGAGAGTTTCCAGGGTATATGCCTGTCCAAAACCCGATGGCGGAGTTGCATATTGGATACGATGGTACCCTAACCTGCATACGTTTGAGGTGAAAAGAATCAGTGCAGTCGAGTCTTTGGCCTTAGGGGTCTCAATACGCCGTCATGATGCACCTGAATACGATGTCAGCGTTCCAAGATCTGCAGAGCGGCCGCCCAAGCGGGTAGATCATGTCAGTTGCTTAGCCATGATGACTGAAGCTTCGTGGGTCTTGTCATCACGAAACGAACCATGGTCTTGTTCTGCATCCAAGGTTCTCGAGCCATAACAATCTCTACTAGGATACATCAAGGGCAAAGCACAAGATGAACTCATCACAACATGTCACAAATCCTGAGGCTCTGGCTCTGAGCTGGCACGACTTTAAGGATTGCGACGCTCAGCCCAATCCATGTCAGCATCCCTTGTCCCCGCAGCACCTAATAATAGACCATGCTTCGCAATAAGACCCCATTGATCGACATAGAAAAAAAACACGGCAACAAATAAACCTCCTCGTCCGCTCCCGCATCCGCCGGGGAAGCTGCAATTTTGCTGCAGGGCAAAAGGGGTCTCCTGGGCAGTGCAGATCATCCTCCCCACACTACGCAATACACATACGTGTAAGCTCCAAACAAATTGACCGTTTTAAACGGCCCACCTGCAAACAATTACGTATGATTCAACGTGTAAAAATTCTCTTCTTTCTTCTGTAGGTATCCGGTGACGTCTCTCGGGTGCTACGTTGCCATGCACCTAACTGACCGACTTGCCACTCGATCACTGCAGGATGAGAGGGATCTCGCAAAAATACGATGAATCTGTCGATTTGGCCATGGGGCTTTTTCTGGAATCTTTCAGACCTGCGATTTGGTAGGAGCGGAACATCGGGGGTTATGGGGCCGATGTTCCAATTGCATGGCCACGAGGCGTCGGTACATGATGATCTATTATTGGATCTGCAATTGAGGCCTGGGCATCTGTTGCAGGTGCATTGTGCCCCAGTCTAGCAATGTTCCTCTGAGCGGTTATGGACGGTTACAAGTTAGAATGACGAAGGCACGGCACTTCTCAAGCGACCTTCAAGCTCTATCAACTTGGCTTCTGAACCTATCGTCGTGATAGTTCAATTCACCATCCACAATGGTGTAAAGATCTGTGTCCTCCACAGAGGCCCCGGCACTTCCCTGTGAAACATTGGAGAGAGGCTGAGCCATAAATCCTCCGCCACGAATAATCTTCCTGCACGTACGTAGCGGTGTGGATCATGCGACCCAGCATAAACAGTCGTCATGATCCAACCAGTTGTACAGGCATGAAATACGAGGCTAAAAAAAATCAGGAGATGCAGCAAGAATGTCTTTGAATAGACAAGAGCAGACAGTCACGCATCGAAGCTTTGTAGACGGTGATCAGTGGGTTCGTCGTGACCCCAGTGCTGACACGAGGTCTCGTATCCAGAAGCTGTGTCTCATTGTCCACCCAGGGAAGTCTTACATTGTGTGAGCTTCGTGCTGGAGTTAACGATGACGTAGTGGCCTGTTGGTGTAGATGATGTGCACCGAGGTTTACACAGCCATCGTCCAAAGCATATAAAGGTAGTCGCATTCGCCTTCATCTGACCAACTCACTCAACAATCACTCATCAATCACCAAACAAGTCAACAACTCAGCTTCACTTTCAACTCCAACCTCAAGTCAACTACCCATCGTCAACATGCACTTCGCCACCTTCGTCACCTCCATCGCTGCTCTCGCCATGGGCGCCTCTGCCGCTCCAGCTTCAGGCCCCTACGACCCCTTCGCCCAAGTCCGTCTTTACCCTCAGTCCGACTGCGAACAGCCCAATGTTGGCTACCTAAGCATCCGACGATCCACCATCAACAAGTGTGGTCAGCTTGACGGCACCTACACCATCAAGTCTTTGAACATTGAGCAGCTCACCGACAACGCCAAGGGATGCACACGTAAGTAGATGCCACAAAACCACCATTCCATTGCTAATAACTCTATAGTCTACACCTTCAGCGATGTTTCTTGCAAGGAGGACCGACAGGAGGTTTCTGCTGGAAGCTGCCACACCGGCGCCGAGCAGTACGGCAGCTACCTCCTCTCTTGCGAGTAGAGTGCACACGGCCTCTATTGTAATGATCTCTATTATAATGATCACGAACCTGTTTTATCATCATGACTAGGATACATACTTGTAATGGCCGTGCAAGAGATTCTGCTCACCAACGCCGGTCTTTAACTATTAGATAGACGAGATTCATTCTCACGAGTCACTCTCATTAGATTTCGACTTATTTATATACAAGCTGACACGATGCAAATTCTTCCATAAGAATACCGACTACTAAACCGTATCCTTAAACCTCATCTAAATATCTCTATCGTCTATCTCATCTATAGTGGACTGCTTGAACCCCATCTGAAGCCAAAGGTATATCCTCCTAGCCTTATTGGATGCGCATGTATGACACTATGATCGGTTTCTAATTTCACGGGGTGCTGTCCTTTTCAATCTGTGGCACGCGATCGTAGAAAAACTTGAGACACCAAAACGCGCGGTCCCCCTGAGGTAGATAGCAAAAGGGCCAAACTTTATAGTCTAATTATTAGTAAACTAAAATATAAAGATAAGAACTAATAATATAATTATCTTCTAATACTATTAAATTACGATCTTGTCTTTTAGTTACCCTGATTTCAACTATAATAAAGAACACATTTCTAGCACATTATAGCATCATATCCCAATCCTAACACACTATTAAATTGCTTTTGATACTTTTCTTAGAATTCTTAGAGGTTAAATCTAGTCGTTTTGCCCTAATAGCCATTGAGGGTTGGTCTGATGTGTGAAGTTTTTCTATGTATCTTGTCTGCCGCTACTGTCCTCATCTGTATCCCACATATCGGCCAAGACACCATCGCCATCGAGCTATATATAAGATGAGAGATACCCAGAAGACCAATAGATGCATTAATGAAGGCAGAAAGCGCAAGACAATCGCGCGTGTGCACTATCCTCGGCAGTAACTAAACAATTACTGCAACAAGCGACGGTCGTCAATAGGAGTTTTCAACTTGGGCAGTCAACCGGACTCCTCTCTCAACTTTGACTGGATTGGCGACTAACCCTATCAATTGTTCAGATTGTGCATGCTTGGAGGCTTGACTACCTCGGAATTGCGTGATAGTTGGTCTCATTGATTTGCCTAGGGGAACGATATACATCAACAGTTCCATGCGAGAAGCCCCGAGATTACTGCTCAACAGCCTTGTCATTTACCACAGCGCCCTCTTCCACACCAGGCTGCTTAACACCAAGCTGAGCAGTATCCCATCCATGCTCCTGGAGATACTCGCGGAACTTTTGGTCTTCGATGGCGATGGTGTCTTGGCCGACATGGGGGATGCAGATGAGAACAATGGCCGCAGACAAGATACACAAACTCGATGATACCCAGAAGGGATACTGGGCGGACTCTGTATCATTTCCACCAGCCTTCTGGATGTATGGAAAGACCCAAGTTCCAACGAAAGCACCAATCTTGCCAGTAGCAGCAGCGATACCGTAGTATCGTCCTCTCACACCTGTCGCCGACGTCTTGGCAGCCAACAGTCCAATGTTGTTTCCGGGTCCCAACTCGCCGAGGGCCTGGAAGATTCCAAAGACGACAGCAAAGGCAGCGATGTGGTTCGAGATCTTGGAGTATACTCCAGCCATGATGAATCCGACAATGGCTTGAAGAGTGACGCCGAGGGCAAGCGTGTATCGAGGGCCAATCCAGTCGCTGACGAAAGCACCGATCAGAGTGCCAGGCAGATAGAACATGTTAACAACTGTGTTCCAGCCAAAGACTGTGGTAAGTGGTGCATCTGTGCCATAGATTCCAGAGAGAATCGACGAAGAGTAGATGCCAAAGGCATAAGATGAGAACTAATTTGTCAGTATGACGAGTGTCGCGCAATAGGACTCAGATACTTACGTTGTAGAGGAACCAGACCAGACTAACACACAACAGTCTGAACCAGTAGTAGCGCAGAACCAGCCAGTAAGGAGTCTGGTGTCTCATAGAGTTATGGGTAAACTCTTCAGGCTCCTTGAGTCCAAGACGCATGACGAAGAGAACGAGGGGAAACACGACGCCAATTCCCAAGCTGGTTCGCCATATTGTGCTGAGGTGGCCATTGTGGCAGGCGGCTGCAACCACGTCTGGGAAATGTTAGCAGCATTTCTAGCAAGGGACTCCACAGACTCACAAGGAACAAAAGCACCAATGACGAATCCAAAGTCAATCATGGAGTTGGTGAAGAGAATGAACCATCGGTTTCGGGTGCCCTTCTTCATCTGACTACTAGACTCGGCACATCCGACGCTACCAGCAGGATATTCACCCCGATACCAATACCCACAAAGAATCTCCAAGCAGTAAGCATATTGAACATGCCAACAGGCTCTCCGTGCCAATACGATCCGGCGGCTAGCGCAGTGAAGATGATGAGGATAACGGTAGAAACCATCAAAGTGTTGGTTCGCGACCAATGATCGGCCAGAAAGCCAAAGATCAATTGACCGACGACGGTACCTGCAAGTGGAGGCCACTGTGTTAGCATTGGGATATGATGTCATGTGTTGGAAATGTGTTCTTTATCATAGTTGAAGCCGGGATAACCGACACACAAGATCGTACCTGCGAATGCAATGTCGGCAACATATTTGAAGGCGTTTGAGTTGATGTAGACGTCTTTGTACTGGGCTTTTAGCGTGGTGTTGACGGAACCAATAACGTTGTTGATGTAGCCATCAGAAAATAGACCAGCTCCGCAAGCAAACACAGGCAAAGCCGTCTCTAGCCACGGTCTTTGAGGGCGTGGTTCGACATCTGCATTGTCGCTGGCATGAGGCTCAACAGAGTTCTCGCTCTTCTTTCCGAACCCAAACATCGTTCCACAAGGCCGATGACAGATAATGTGGTAAAGATGAGTAGATAATTCCCCAAAGATGAGCAGAAGTCCTCCAAATGGTGGACGACAAGACAAAGTTATAGGCTTGCAGAGGTGGCACGGCCTCGTCTCACAAGGCGACACAAAAATCACCAAGGAGATGAAAAAATCACAAGTCCCCTCGGTGTAAAAAGAAGGAATGTGCTCGAGAAAAAGGCTCGTGGAGAGGGGAAAGGATTGAGGACAACACAAGGGTCGAAATCCGTCAAACCAACAGTGCGTCTCCACTTGGCGAAGAGCAGAAGTTCCTTCCTTCATGATCGGAGCATGCTTCTCATAGCTGCGTGCGGGAAAGAACCAACGTGATTGGCTTTTGGAGGGGATACGTAATCATCATGGATCTTGGGTTTGGTGTTGATTTGCTGGTGTGGCGCACAATTGGCTTTGTCTCCTCGGCTCCAACGTCCCGAGCAGGGGAACTATCGTGCTGTATTCATTGGCGTGTCAGTGGACGATTCACGTACGGCTACGATGATCGTCAATGGACTTTCCTCTTCCTCTTCATCGGCCTCGCCTGTCTCACCACGGACTCCCCGACACGACCTTTGTGGCAGGTGGTATTACGCAGGTGGATTCTGGTGATAATTGGTGGCCGGGTAACACGGCACTAACAGCAACTGTAAGGATTGAGACTGTGGATGTGTTAATTACAAGGTCCACACTAACAGACTCTCTAAACATGTGATGAAGCCTTGACTGTCAAAGCTTTATACCTACCAATTTTCTCATAGCGTAAAGCTATAAAGCCGAGGTTATTCCCATTCATATTAATGCGCTTCAAACACATGAATGCCGACGTTGAATGAGCACGAGAGCAATTACTCGATCCGTCTTAGGCTCTGGCTCGCGCCTTGGCGATTGGGTTCTGTTGATTGGACATGGACACGCCGATGCAACGTGACCGGCGAATTTTATCTACCCTGCACCAACCGCGGCAATTGTGGTTTTTTCTCGTAAACTGACGGGTATTATTCCTTGTTTTGAAGGAATGTTCGCTTGGGTGATTTACGGTGAGCCTAGATAAGGTTTTCAATCTCCAGGCGATGATAACCGATGAGCCTGAGCGACGGACCAACCACGGACATGATCCACCTCACTTCCCCGGTCCGACGACCCCATGATTTGCAGCGTCACACAACGGACGGAATTACGTATTCAAACACGGAGCTGAGTGTCTTAATGACAGATTAACTACAAATTGTGCCCCACTGCCGTTGTCGAACTGAGTGATTGCCCCCACGGGTTAGGCATCATCACCCGACCCAGGTTTCTGTCCCCAGACGAAATACACAGGGATGTACAGATGAATCGAGGGATCGGTCAGCTCCTTGCGCACCTTGGCCACTAGGATCTGAATCTCTTCATTGCTCCAGCCAAGAACCCGATCAAACACGGCAGGCGTGTACGACTCGACAGCCTTCATCTGCTGGATGCCCTGGAACCTGCCGATTTCCTTGAGTCTGTGGTCCTTGGGCCAGGCGCCGACGGGGATCTGATTATTCGTTTAGCATGGAGTATTTCAAGAAATTGATACGGCGCACACCTTGCGAATCTCTTGGTGGACATTCTTAAACCCAGCAGCTTCGAGCTTGCTCTTCCACTGGATGGCATTGTCAAGAGGCTTTCCGAACCGAGCCAGCCCGTCAATCAGGGTCTTGAGCCAGAATTGCGCATTCTCCGCCTTTTTGGCAGTGTCGTCGTCCGAGAGAAACTGAGGATAAGTAGCTTGGAGCTCAATGTGCCCATTGGGAGCCAAGTTCTTGTACGCTTGACGGAATAACTCGTCATCATTGCTGATGCATCCTTCCAATTCGCGGGCATGGATAAAATCGAATTGCTTGCGGTATGCCCACTCGGACTCGAAATCATCTACTTCAAAGGCACAGTTTGGAGGAGTCCTAGAGGTATCAGAGCCTGGCTTTACTGTGAAGGGGACTACATACCATGCGGGCTGGATAGGGCTCAGATCGGTGCCAATCACTTCTGCTGATGGAAACTGACTGAGGAACGATGTTAGTTGTGGCTCAAATAGTCTTGCCTCCGAAAAAGAGCTCATACTCGGCAAAGTCGATGGCCCAGATCCCAGTGCCAGTTCCGAGATCGAGCACGCGCTGAGGATTCTCTGAAATAGGGGCAAGGAACAATTCACCTCCAAGGGCCATGCAATACAGATGGTGGACCAAGTCCATCCTGTCTTGCTCTTCTTCGTCATTTGGCTGTTATCCAATCTTAGCGTCTCTCGTGGCCGTAAAGCGGAAGTGCGTGACATACCACCAGATAAGTGCCTTCGCGGAATGCATGATAGCGGCGGCCGTTCTTGGTGAGTGTTAGCAATTGATTGAATCCACCTATGTAGAGCCAACCTCATATCTAAGTCGCAAGTTAGAATTGACCCAGATCACAGCTTCGTCTTTGATACTCACTTGTAGTTCAAGATGCTAGAGGTCAACGAAGTCTGTTGACTGGCCGGCGAAATGCTACAACGAATGAGATACAAGTGGTTTACATGGTCTGCGATGGACTCACGAATTGCTATAAGAGGAGTCGACATCACCCAAATCGTCCTGGAACGGCGGTGTCAACAGAAACGTGAGACGTGCGTGTTCGGGTAGAAGGGATAGCTCACATCTGCCTGCAAAGGATCTTCAGCGAGTGCCTGTCGTAGTTCGACTACGGGAGTGTCTTGTCCCGATTCGTGAGCCATGATGATGGAAATGCTTGGTGGGAGCAAAGCAGGACAAGCTCGAATTGAGGATGAAGAAGAGGGTTTAACTTGACGACTTTCCCCCGCTCTTGATGTGGGCGGTTACATCAGGCCATGAACCCATCTGTTGTCTTATGATTCGACAATGGTTGACATGTTGGTTGTGCAACCTGCCCAATGCAACGTGCTTCTCCACTGTTTCCCAGCCATTGCATATTATTTTGTCAAGTACATATCCAGAAATCCCCCCACTTAGCTATGGCATCAGTTGTGAGTAGCTGCTAAGGGAGAAGAAATGGGGTTTGAGATGAAATGAGTTGAACCTTGGTGGCTTTGCGTGACTGTCAGATCTGACTTCTCCGCGATCGTGGCTGCGGACGGGTCAGATCATTGAGGGTGCCTCGGGCCGCTATGCGCCAAGTGGATACGGCTGGGACATGGTCTCATTACATCCTGATGCTGGAGGGTTCAATGATTGCATCTGGTCAGATCTTTGACGACCCTCTACGGTTTGACTTGTGCATCTGGTACTGCCTTATTAACCGGTGGAGAGAGAAATAGATAATTTATAATATCTATCACATTACCTTGTCCGAAATTCGCTCAGCACTTCAGCAGGGGTATCAGCATGCTCCGGAAACGACCCTCTCGCTCAACCAGACTTGCCGCATGGTGGCCAATCAGAGATCATAAAGCAAAGACTAGCAGGGTCGACGAGGTCCAGCTGAAAGGCGGGAGCCAATGAGATCGGCAAAACCTGTCGATAGTTCAACTTGGCCCAGAGCTGAAAGATCGTTTTTGGCAATGTGGAGAGGCTCATGTACGTGTTTGACTTAAATCTATTGTTAGACCCCTCAAGCGACTCTTCATCTAGCCATCTCTTAAAGGTCCTTCCTGGTCTGATGGGGCGGTTCATCAACATCGTCGTTCTCATTACTGACTCCAACGGCAGCAACCGTCACCACAATGTCTAGAATTCTCATCCCGTTCAATGACTCTATGCGCCTTGGTCAGGGCTACAACTCCTTCCTGCACGCTCAGTGTATAGATAACGCCGTCAAGATTAAACAAGCTCATGCTCGCCAAACGCCTGCCAACAGCGATGGGCCTGCCCCGCAGGATGTCGACTACTCATCAAGGTTCGTTGACAAGATATCGGATGTCGCCAAGAGACTCAACCTGAGTGCGGGCTCTTCTATCAAACAAGGAGGCATTGGTTCAGGCCACTCGGTCACTTTGGATGAAGCAAAGTTCGTGGGAAGCGACGTCAACGCCATCGTCTCAGTCAAAGTGGTCAACCAGACCACTGAGTTGCTCGAACCAGCAGAGTTCGAGGCCAAGAAGAACCTCAAATTGAATAGCGAGTCGTTTCTCAATATCTATGGAGACTGCTTTATCTCAGGTATGCCCACCCCTGACATGTTGCTGAGGCGTGACTAACATGCAAAGGTTTCGTTGAGGGCGGAGAACTCACAGGCGTGGTGTCTGCCAAAATCCTAGACGCAGAAAACAAGAGCGCAGTGGAAGAAGCGTGAGTATCTAGACCTCTCTAGAGATACTCTGGGTCCTAACATTCTCAAGGATCAAAAGTCACATTAGTAGCTGTTGTACTAGGTCGGGCCACAAGATGGATGTTACACTAGATGGCAATGCTTCCACCTCGGAAACCGAGTCGGCAATGAGACAGACGGACACAACCATCACGGTTAATTGGTCTGGAGGAGGTCAGATTAAGCCAGGTCAGTCCATCCTTTCTCTATGCCGTCTTCTTTCTAATATCATGATAGAGGGAGAAGAGTGGACTCTGGAGTCCCTATATGCTGCGGCAGCTGCGTTTCCATCAAAAGTAGCAGAATGCCCCCAGCGAACATGGGCAATTCTAACCCCTTACGATCACGCGAAGAACTTTGCCGCCTGGGCCAAAGCTCAGGGCATCCAGCTGGCTCAGTTTGAAACGGCCCAAGTGTACGCTGACGACCTGCTGGACATGCACATGGAGTACAATAGTTGCATCAAGCAAATCCAAACTATCCTGCAGAATTCTGGCGCCTACGTTGCCAAAGCAGTTGACAATGCTATCGGCACCGGGATGGGAGAACTACTCAAGGCGCGAAAGTTGTGTAAGGCCCAGATGAATGCAATCAGCGAGACCATAGACAAGCTGTGAGTTGCGACGGTGTTTATTATCAGCTTTTTCTAACCAGTTTCCAGTGCTCTTCATCCCGACGACATTGAAGAAATCAAGAAGCAGCATCCTATCGAAGCACCTAAGCACTGGGCCGCCCGGCTCCCAATTCGAAAATAGCAAGTTGAAGCGGTTGAAGGTCAGGCCACAGGCGTGCCCTAATCATTCTTGCTTGAAACATTGGATCTGGAGGAGTTCCCAGGGTATAAGAGCATTAATAGGCTATGAGAATGTCCTGGGGGTGGCGAAAGAGGAGCTTTGAATATCATCAAGGATAAATGAAATGGCTGAGAGTTCCAGGGCTGTCATTTAGATTGCATAAGTGTTTGTCGATATTTATGTGTAGTAGTCAAAATCCTTCTCCATATACCATCAATCTTGCCATGCCGTTCATATATCCATGGCCTTCGACATAAATGATTAACTCGTCCTCAGGTATCATGCTATCAAAAGAGGCGCAAATCGGCCTCTGGGCTCTCCGGGCTTGTTAACGCTCAGTCTGAACTGACAGCCACCCTGCACGCAGTATCGAAGTAGATAATTCCCAGATTGCTGTTCGAAATGGAGACTGCTCGACCCACATCATGGTTGGCAGGACGGGTATCTTCCATAGGAAGACCCCCAAAAGCATCCCCATGAGCAGCGGTAGCGACAGCTCTCAGGCTATTGATTTCGCTGCCGATATAATCGAGGGATCACTAAGACCGCCAGAACTAGATACGACCCAGCAGGGTCTCAAGAGATGTAGTTTTACGCTTGGGTTGTCACATACTGGGACAACGGGCAATTGATGCATCATGTCTATGTTTTTCTTGTAGAAAAGACACCCTTTTCGCGATACTGGAGAAATGACTTCATCCTGGGAGCGTGATACAGGGCGACAAAGTGATCTTTCTGGTTTACTTGGACTAATGAAGAGCTTCAGAGGTAGTGTGGCTTTGAGCAAAAAAATAAACTGCAGCAGTGGTCTTAGTACCAAGCGCATCCTCAGCCTAGACGGCTTGGGCCGTCACAGTATCAAACCAGGCGCACCACAACCCTCAGCAAGCCGCTAACTACCAGTCAAACTACAGCCAACAACCAATCTACAATCAGCCACCCCACTTCAACTATCCCCCGAACTGACCCTAAGCGCCAAGCCCGAACTACTAGCCTAGATACGACAAGAGCCTTGGTGGCATGTAAGACGGGTCAGGGTTGGACGATTGATGAAACCTCTAAGCTAAATTCCTGGTACACGGTGAATAGATAACGAGGACAAGTGGCGATCTTCCTATCAAGTGTCCCCCAAGTGACGCTTTGTCTATAACCAACGTGTTTCATGCTGATGTGTATGGTTCGAATGATGACTTTGGTGATCTTGTGTCTTGCCTCAACCCGGCTTGACCATCTTGATCAACCTTGATATCAGATTAAGGAGCTAAAGACTAATTATGCGTAGTGACAAGAGCGACTGCTTTAGTGAGGGTAATGGACAGCCGTATTACGTTCAGATGCTAGCCTGACACTTGCATTCTCAAGGGAGAAGAGAGGTATTGTCCACATGGTTGTAAAGGGTAGGATTCATGACTCGCTGAACCATCAATGTGAATCCAGCCCCTCACCGACGATTTCACCATATCGATAATGGCGCCGACGCCATTCTTGTGGATATCAACCAAGGCAGCCAAGTGAACCGTGTTTTCGGCCCTTTTTTTTCGCATTGAGTGGGATTTACGAGAAATGGCTTCAACAACTGGCCCACAGGCGATGTGGTCTCGAGCGTCGGAGTTGATCCACAACGGGAGCTAATGCTGCACCGGGAAGCCAAGCACGCGATCGTAAAAAAACTTAAGACACCACATCAACCCCTTCCAGATACCAGGGCAAGAAGGGCCAAATTTATAAGAAAGAAGATATTAAAAAAAGAGGAATAGATAATTCAATGGAAGCTCTATAATATTCTCTTATTATTTCTTATTTTAATGGCTTCGTTGGCTTATGGTGAGGCTTTAAAGTTGGCCTTTTTTGCCGTCTTGCTCTGCGTAGGCGTCTTGGTGTCTCAAGTTTTTTTACGATCGCGTGCCAAGCCCATGGGGTAGATGTGGGTGGCAGGCGTCTTGGCTTTGGGCATCGAGATGGGGTTTGTTGAGGTGGACATCTGTCAAGGTTCTGTTGCGGATCCGTTCATATCGTTTGAGGGGTTTGGGGATGTTGACATTGTCACAGGCACGATGAGACACTCAGTAGATTATTTGAACTTGTTTATATCTTCAATCGCTGTTTAACTTCAGACTGATGTATTATCGCTACTTCATAATTGGGTAAATCGCTCAAGCCATATCATCCTCCTTTCGCTTCTCGTGCTCCTCAACAATAGCACCACTCTTCTCCTTGTCAATAATCTCCTCAAGAGTAGGCTCAGCCTTGGGGGCCTTGATGCCCATGCCATTGCGAACCCAGTGAACACTGACGTAACCAAGAACGTAGACAAAGCCAACCATGGGGACCAGGTAGCTGATGCGAGTTCCCTTGGCGTCGGCAATGGCACCCTGGATGGGAGGGAAGATGGCACCACCTGAAACACCCATGACCAGAACACCTGCAGCGCGTCGAGTGTGGCGACCGAGGTTCTTGGTACCCATGGCAAAGATGGTAGGGTACATGGGGGCCTCGAAGAAGAAGATGGCGATCAGGACTCCAACGCTAGCAGCACCCTTGCCGGCGCTGACGTAGGCAGTGAGGGCAATAGCGATAACAGAGTAGATGACCATGATCAAGTCGGAGCGCAAAAACACAGCCAGACCTGTGGCAACGAATCGACCAACGGTAAAGGTGATGAGAGCGTAGCTAAGCATGGTGCTGGCCTTGCTGGTGGTGAAGCCACCATTCTCGTGAGCGTAGTTGATGAAGAATGTGGCAATGGTAACCTGGGCACCGACGTAGCACATCTGAGCACCAAAGGCGAACCACATGTTGTACTGCTTCCAGAAAGATCCTTGAGCAGCCTGTCCATGAGCCTCATCCTCAATGACAGCCTCAGAGACTTCAGGGAGCTTAGCAAACAGGAAGAGCACGGCGACAGCAGCACCGGCGCAAGCCACAGCGAGGTAGACGAACTGCACATTCTTGAGGCTGTTCTGGTTCTCGCCCTGGAAGAAGTACTTGGAGGCGATGAGGGGACCGATGAAAGAGGCAACTCCGTTCCAGGACTGGCAGAATTGGAGTCGAGCTGAAGCAGATTCAGGCTTGCCGATGACGACGGCGTACGAGTTGGCAGCTGTCTCTAGCGTGGCGAGACCGCAAGCGATGACCAGGGTGCAGGCGCAGAAGCCGCCAAAGACAGCGCGGCCGTTGCTATTAGAGTCGGCAGATTTGGCGACGGGCCAGAAGAGAATGGCACCAAGAGAGTACAGAGCCAATCCCATAAGAATAGTCTGCTTGTAACCCCTTCGCTTCAAGACTTCGGCGGCGACAGGAGAGAAGAGAAGGTAACCACCGCCAAAGTACATGACCTGAAGACCAGTAGACTCGAGACGTGTGACCCCGAGGACCTCTTGGAAATGCTTGTTGAGAACATCGAGGAGACCGTAGGAGAAACCCCACAGGAAGAAGAGGGAGATGATGAGCGACAGGGGAAAGATGAGGGCTCGACCTGTGAGGTAGCCGCCTGCCAGCTGAGGGGCAGCAGTAGGAATTGCGCCGGCCATTGTTGATGATTGAGGTGGAGAAGAGGATGATGAGATGATTCAAGCAAGAATTGACCTTGATCATTGACTTCTTTATATCTCTTGTCGTGGCGGATCCTGTCGCCCCGATAACCTCCACTTCCCCAACAACAAGACCCCATCCCCAGACTCATCCCTTGATGTGGAGGAGGAGACCCTCCTCCGCTTTGGTCTCCTCCGCTTCTCCAAGAAAAAAAAAGCGAAAAAAAACTCTTCTCGCGGCCTCACCATCCCCCACTAGGTAAATCGAGACCGACCTCAAGGTCGTCCGGGGAAGAACCATAAAACAAGCTACAACGGGCCGTTACCCAGTAAGAGTCCTCCCCCGCCACACCAACCTGGTAACGCCGAGTGAACCTTTCCCCAAGGGGACAACCGTTGTGGGGAGGTTGGAGACAAGTCGGTCCGACACGACGCCCGTTCGTGAATAGTTGGCGGCGGCATTTAATGGCGATCCCCCGTGGAGGATAGTACACTGTTTGGGTGTCTATTGTTATGTGCCGGGGGTTTGCTTGATGGCTTTATGTATTCGGCCCTTTGTGCGGCGCGCCATGTACCGGTGTCGGAGTGGACGGTGATGATGAAATTGGAGTCGTGAGAAGCTTGGCGATGGTTGGTGAGAAGATTCTTAAAGGTTGGTATGATCCGATCACCGGCCCATTGACCTTTTTTGTTGGCTCCTCATCTTGTTGAACTACTTGGGGTAGCTTTTGTTACAGATATGGGAGGTATACGATTGGTTGGTTTGGATCCTTGTGGTGTTTTACCCTTCCCCACAGGCCACGCATTCAAGGGGGATAAACGTGTGAATAAGGCCGAGTATATGACTCGACATTCCTGGGCCATGTGCTTGTCTCGGTTTAGTTGTGTTTGCGGCTCCGTATTTTCAAGGCAAGGTTACATCTCTGGTCTCGAGACTTGCTGGAATGACATTTTGACCACGTGTGCCTCATGTAAACGTGGAGGGGTTCTCTGAGTGGGAGTTGTTTGATTCAGATCAAGGCTGGACGATGAGTGACATGATGTGGTAGGAACAGTGTCGATCTCAGTACGATGATCACTTCTTCGAACACATCTCAACCTTGTGTGAACCATGTCAATTATGTAATTTAAGCATATTTTCCCTCACGCGGTTTTTAAGCCACCCGTTGCAACATCTTAGCATGCATGAAAGTTTGTTGCTAATGCGTGTGTCTGACAAGTGTCTGTTTGTGTCAAAAGAAGAAGATCTCTTGACTCAGGGTAAAGGTGTAGCAGGGAATTGACTTTGATAAAAACTTGGTTCCGGTCACCTTCTTCAGCCTGGATGAATCCTTTGATACCATGTTGTATAGGGTGGGTGATAAAGCACTGATGGTGAAAGAGGCATCTTGGGTACCACGTGACACGTCAGGTCACGTGTGGATCCGGGGACGTCCAGAAAGGGCTGCGCTCAATCTAAGGTTAATCACCTTTTTGAGGGGGTTGGATTGTGAACTGCCATAATGCAGTTAATAAGGCTATTCAGCAGTCTGAATTCAACTTGGTTTAATTAAAGTGATGGCGGTTTAGGGGCTGAGGGTTATTCCCGATTAAGGGGGATCTTGTGCAAATAAGTCATATGCCCAACGCACCGGCAAGCTAGCAGTCGAGAGCGGCAAGCCATACGTGCATCGCCGGCGGTGTAAATAAGATCACGTGATATCTGCACAACTAGTGGTATAGATAAGAATTTCAACTTGAGCTCACAACCCAATTGCGCTGAAGGCGCTCAGTGCGCTAAATTATAGGTCTTAATTGCGCTGAAGAAGGTAGCTTACAGCGGCTTTGTTAACAGCCCGCCACCTGCAACAGACTGCAAGAAGGCAGTTAATAAAGTAGCGAGGTGGCTGTGGCTAAGTGTGGCCACGGTGGCTAGGTTGTAAGCTAGCTTTTAATTGGCTGGATAAGGCTTAAGTAAGCATTTTTTTTCTTATCGCCACCGCCAGCGGTGCACTTATCACGTGATCTTATTCGCACTGCTGGTGGTGCACGTACGCCTTGCCGCATAGATAGGTAGAGTCAATCAGATGTTAATTTAGAATCAGCCACTTAGCCACACTTAGCCACAGCTACGTGGGGGCTCCCCTTGCAACCTGTTGCAATTGCTTGGTCAAGGGCTCGAAGGGGCGGTGGGGGGAGGCCTCTGAGCAACCCAACGGAAATAACACAGCTATACCACAACTGAAGCTTATACCCAGGCTTCAATGACACAACAACTCTTCAGTAAGGTTTACAACCGTAACAAATTGACGCCGTGATAGTTGCAGGCTATTGTAAGCCGCCTTTCCAAGCCGGTTCTCAGCTCAATTGGGGGTGTGAGCTGGTAAAACTTGCACCTAGCATTCCCCGATTAATCAGTGATGACTAAGCGAAATGGTAGCCACGTGACCACTCGAGCGCTCGACAGCTTCCTACCCTAAAACATCAACAATACGCCATGAAAGAGGCATCATCAAATGTCTTGGATTGAATTGAGCGTAGGCCTGCGTCTCGGCTCGTGAGCCACCACAAATGAAAACATCTGCACTCTCATTGTTGATATCGCACTCCAATTCACCCAGTAGCCTAATCTACTTGCCAAGTGCCCTCTAGTGAGCGTGATGATAGCCTCAAAAGAAGTTATTCGTAACAACAGCAAAGAAGACAAGTACAAGTAATGCGTACTCGCGAGCGTGCAAAAATTAAGCTATCGGACATAAAAGAATGACTGGGTTAAATAGAACTACAACACTCCGTAACAATTACTCGTTCCACCTGATAGTGTCGAAGAAATCACAACGCCAACTCCCAACCCTTCCGTCCTGCTCAGCCATTCCTCAAGCCAGTCCAATTAACCACCGCCAACACCTAGCAATGATGCATACTTAGTGCGGATGTGTTCTCTCAAACTCGTCAATCTTCTCTGCCGCCTTGACAACCTTTTTGGCCAACTTATTAGACAGTCCCAAAGCCTCCCTCTCACTCCACATCTCGGCAAGGCGCTTCTTCCAAAACGCCATCCTCTCCCAACTCAGAGGTGCAATACCCAAGCATAGGGACCCTCCCCGCAAAGATCTAGCCGAGCTCTCCTCTAGCACCTCCTCAGACGCTTGGTACTCGAAGATAATCTCCCCATAGTGTAGAATCCACTCTGTCGCAATCCACAACCTGCTGTTAAGGATTGGCCCCTTGTCAAGCTTTTCTTCCAAGCCACCTCTGAGCTGCCAGACTGGGAGATTGAACCAGCGTGTAAAAGTCTCGGTCTTGAACCGGGCAACGAAGGAGTTAAGGTTTCTCCATTCGGACACTGCTTCGGGTGTCCAGTCGTCGAGCTCGGTGGGATCTGTGACTGTCAGCTTCATTACACCTGTAAGTATGGGGACAGAGTGGAAACGTACCAAACCAGAAGTCCCGGAGGTAGATGCTCAACTGGGGCAAGTGTTTCCAGTCCAGTTCTTCGTGCTTGAGATGTGTTAGTGTGGCATAATAATAAACTGAATAATATAATACTAACCTTGTCAAGTTGCTCAACATCTTCTTCAGTCTGCTGCACATTCTGCATAGCCTGAACAAAAGTGTCCTGCCACGGGTGATCCGGAGGAAGAAAATAGGCAATCTCCACCACTACGAAACAAAGCGTCTCAATGAACGAATAGGCTTCGTTTTTAGACCTTCGCGCGGCGCCCTCTGTTCGGATGTCATCAGCTAGCGCGGCGGCTTTTGTTGATACATCACCTCGCCTGCGAAGGCCGGCTCTGATGATGTCAAAGAGGCGCTTCGTAGGGCCGGACTCATTTGCAAGGCGGCTGCGGTCAAGGCGGATGTGACGGCGGCTGCGGTTAAGGCGGATGTGATGACGACTCATTTTGGTGCGCGGTATACGGAGCGAAATTGAAATTTGATGGCGAAAATGGCGTATTTCTGGAAGAGTCTAGGGCCAAGATGAAAAAAGCAAGTTCAAAGCCTGGATTTTATAGCGCGGGCTGACCTCTTGCTAGACTGGCAGTCCCCCCAGTCGAAACAAAGCCCTTCAACCAGCTAAGTCTTGAATAGGGACACGGACCAACAACCGACAGTAATGGAGGGTTTCGTCACAGCCTAGTTGGCTCAGGTTAAGCGCGTGACGCAGCCTCTTGATGAGCCAATACGACAACCAACACAAAGAGCCAACTGTCGGGCCCCTGTTTCAGGCTCCCAGTTCAGCTACCAAATTGAGGACCGGACTTCAATTGCAACAAAGAACACAATATGACCCCTGTTTCCAGAGTTGTGATGAAACAACGTTCAGCAATATACTCCGTTGTGGCTGATAGCCACCGTGTGTCAACCCAGCAACGTGTTCTTTGTTATAGTTGAAGCCCGACCCTCAATGGGATAACTGAGTCAGAAGACCCTGTGTCAGCCCAGCATCTAAAACACCCTAACAAATACGAGAAAGTGATATTTGAGCAAACAATATCTGTTGGCATCTCTGGTCGGCCCAGATGATGGGAAGTATGGCGGTATAATAAGGCTGGCCCAGGGCTGCTCTCCTGGAGGCCATCCTTCTCATCACGTTCTATCTTTTTACCTTTCAAAGAAATGGAATCCAACAAGGGACAGTGCCTTGCTTGTTCGGGTGCACGATCCATCTCTCAGTTGACCTTTTGTTCTCAGTGTTCGGGAACTGGAGCCAGTCCCCTGGTGGCTTGCGCTAGCTGCGCTGGGTCTGGAACGCACAACGGCAATGTCTGTGGAAGCTGCTGCAGCTCGGGAAGACTTCCTGACCTGGCTGCTTGCTTGACAAACGGGAGCTACACGAACACGCATCCGTTTCCAGCCTGTCCAAGAAGATCACTTCGCCGTTGTCCAACCGATTCATCCTACGTATGCACATCCTCACAATTGGTCTTCAAGTCACTCACATCACCCATCTATAGGTCACGTTTGGCGGCCTGCCAAATCTCGACGAGGGGAAAGATATCAACGTCAGCACGTCAACATGGATGTACGCTCGAGATGTGAGGGCTCAGGTAGCCAACGCTCCAAAGCCCATCCAGCGTCGCCAGAGACCTCCTCTCCAGAAACCTCGTCGCCAGTCACTTCCTCGTCAGAGGCCTCGTCGCCAGAGCCTTCATCGCCAGAGATCTTGCCAGAGACCTCGCCAAAGCCCTCGCCTGAGACCTCGTCAGCCAGTCTACCCCAGCTATTTTGGAAACTTCCAGTTACTCTCACTGAGGGCGTCCGCGCCTGTTCAGCATATTCCCCTTATACCCGGCCAAACGACAACGCACACCGTAAAAGAGTACGCGGGGAGATGGCGAGCATTCTACAACGACAACAACCGTCAAATTTTTGATGTGGGTTATCACAATCCCAACGCGGGGAAAACACCCAGTGGGAGTGATAAATTCACCCTGGGCCATTACTATTCTCAAAAGGTGGACTCAGAGGCGGACGCCTGTGGACAGAACATGGAGCTTGACAGCTTCAAGGTGGGAGACGACAGCGAGGACACAAACAACACAGAGGATCAGTCCATGTCGGACCTGTGAGTTGAGAAACCTGGGTGTGAAACGAGGCTCTGGAGTTGTGTGTTTGAGGCCTGCAGGATAGACATGTGTTTCGTGGGAATGGATTTGAAGACAAAGTTGACTTTTGATTGAGCATTGTTCGGTGTTGGATAGGTAGTTCTCAAGATCACTCATTAGCGTAGACATAGATTTCACAATTGGATGAATCAATTCATTACAATAGACTGTTTATTCCTATCCCAATGTCTCCCGCAAGAACAAGACAAGCATTCCTTCAAACCATATCTCAGATCAATCTTCGCCAACCTCGCCCAACTCTTCCAAGACATCGCCCAAATTTGGTACATACGTGAAACGTGTACCCAAGCCCTCAATACCCTCAAACAGTTGTGCCACATGGTTCGCATACGTCATCCGATTATCATCTTCGTCGTAATCAGGGATATCAAAGGTATCCATGTGCTCCCTCCAATGCATATCCGACAAGCTCACACCTTTGCCCAGGTCCTTCCACGATGTAAAAACGATGGCGTTGGCTCGTGGATACTCTGGTGGTCTCCGAACAACGCTGACCTTGAAGTCGGTGGAACACTTTTCGCACCCCCAGAGCTCGTCCGAATGCCACTCGATGAACCACGGGTTTATGTCGCTATCGGTCCAACATGTCATTCCGTCACGCGAGATACAACTGCAAAGATCCCAGCCGTCTAGAACCGGAAGAGTCGAGGTATCTGTGCTCAAAACCCGGTCGTAAATCTTCATGTTGGGCTCTTCATCTGGGTTCAAGATATAAGGCCAGATCATATCCCAACTGACGTGTCCGCATACTCCAGTCAACCACCAATTCTCATAGAGAATCTCATTGAGCCTTTGCACGTTGAGCAAGAGATCAAGGCTAGGTTTGAGAAGCAGCACATTCTCTGTCTTGAGAATGACTCTACCCTCGCAGATGCGTGCCGACGTCCTGCTCGAGATCTTGACCCCTTCTGCCTTGTACACCTGTCGATCAGCAAGACAATTGACAACGTAGTTGCCCGTCTTGAGTCTGAATGATCGACAAACCGCAGCGACAATGTCAAAAAAGACATGGTAGGGGAGAAACGGGGAGTCAAGATATCCCTGCTGGATGGCGTCCGACTCACCATCGCGGATGCATGCCCTTCGACCTTCAACCTCGTCCCAGTGGCTATAGCTTCTTGGGGGGTGAAACATGCTGCACTCATGGCAGAGAATGTCGAAAGGGAAGAATCCGTCCCGGTCCAGGCGAGTAAGAAACTCTAGCCTGTCCGTTGCAGAGGCGAGTTTGAACGCTCTACCGAGGCAATGGTAGGCTCTGCGGTCGGTGTAGGCGAAACAGGCTCTATCGGCAGGGTCGAGACAGTCGGCGAGCTCGAGAATGAGCTCGTTTGGGAGGGCTTTGAACGGGTTGCTGGGCTTTGGAACAACGGGTAGCTTTTTCTTGCCAAACATAAAAGCATGGCTTTCCATAGTTTTGGCTGGTCGAGTACCCCAGAAGAGGATGCGGACAAGGAAAATGATCAGAAGAATGATGTCAAGCATGGTGAAAGAGTAGTTGGTAATGAGCACTTGTAGTATAGCGGTAGTGAGTAACGTGCAAGTAAAACTTGGAGTTGATCGTCTTAATTTTACTATGTCTAGATGAAGTGAGGTAGGAAGCATTATATAGATCAAAAGATGTGGTTAAGTGCCCATAGGATCTTAGAAAATGGTTGGAGTTGATGCATTGGATAACGATAAGGATAGCAGAGTTTCACTGTGCAGTTGAACTGTCCATGCCACAGATTCGATTCACGTCGAGCCAAGGTCAATTGGTTGACCAATCTTGATTCTAAACTCCATAGCCTGCAACACGCCAAGAAAACTCGTCTTAGAGACTTTACCACTGTTTAGGTTACTGAAGAGCCTCGTTCAGACGCATGGCATGTCCTCTAATCAGAGCAGGATAGAGTTCTGTCTTACATGTTGGTTAACTTGGGTTAGAACATGATGAAGTTGTCGCTTGATGTTGTTGTCTAAGTTTCATGCCTAAATGTGAATAACAATCACAGCACGATATGAAGCAGAACATGATTGATCACGACGTCACGAGAGGACGATTTTCTAGGTCAGTTATTCCGGCTCCAGCTACCAATAACAAAGAATGCATTCCCAATACATCATCGCATCATATACCAATGCTAACACAGTGGTCTCTTTTTAGCCTTCCTACACACAGTATCGTTGTACAAATGTGTTCTTTGTTACAGTTGAAGCCGGGATAACTGAACTAAAAGATCGTCTCGTCGTTCACTTGGTTCCACATTGTTCAAGCTGCTTCATCATTGTTCTCTTTGTTTCGCCGCCCCTATACGTTTCATTGTGCTGAATCTAGATCTATCAGGTCTACTCATCGTGAAGGCCACCCTAAAGGATCAACTTAAAGTTAAGCCTTGCATGTTTCAATTAGTATCAAGGATGAATCATCTAATGATATGTTTAAACTTAAACCAGGGCTTGGGAGAGTCACACAATTCGTAGAATACCATTTACTCACAAAGTCAATACACAATACTAACTGCAAAGGAAATATCGAATTCACGCATCTTCTCGAGCCTGTTTTATCGCTCCAACAGCCATGGCAGTAACAACCCCCCTGCTTCCAATCTTCACAACCTCCTTGCCATACCTCCACAACCACTGTCTCTCCCTACCTCCATCCATCTGCTGTGTTTCAAGCAAGATCTTGATATCCTTCTTATTCATCATACCAAGGGCCTGTGCAGCCAGGGATCGTAAAGCTGCACCAAAAATGTTCTTATCACAGCCCATGCGATCCTGAATCTGCGAATTGAGTAGGCATCGCATCTCGGACGCTTCCCACAAACGTCGCTGAGGAGGAAAAGAAACCAATCCGGATTTTCGTAGTATCGAGTTCCCAACAGGTAAGCTTCCGTTCGCAAAAGACGGCATAGATACTGGTAAATGTTGGGGAGCTTGTCGATCTGGTTACTGAGGTAAAAGTAGCGAAAGACGTTGGCACAGATGACGTGACAAAACCGAGGGCGGCTAGTCTGCAGCCAACACTATATCACATTAGAATAAGGTTATATGCCTTAGAGGTGACTTACGTATGGCAGACCATCAGGGCTGAGATGAGACAAGATCTCTTGCACAGCAAAGGCTTCTTCCTCTGGCGTAATATCTTCGAGGACAAGCATTGCCAACGACGCCGTGTCTGAATCATTGGGGTAAACAGTATCATAGAACACGTGTTCTCCGATAAAGTAGTTCCAAGTTGGACCAGTCTTTTCTAACGTCACCAGATCTCTATCACATATCAGCCATGCACAATATCAGACAAGGCCACCTGGACGCAAGACTACTTACCTATCACCCGTGTGCTCTAGTATGAGGAGCTGAGAATAGTTGTCAGGCTGTATCTCTCCGGTATTCATCTCACAGAGTAACTTGTTTGCATTTCGGCTTAGGAACTCCATGCCACGAACGACAGGGTCACCAAACAAATTATTCAAAATAACCGCCGCAGAGTTTGTATCTTTGAAGTGAACGCCTCGAAAACCTCGAGACTGCGCCGCGATTACGTTTTCGATCCGATCATCAACAAAGACGCATATCTCTGGGGAAATGTTGCAGTCCTCCAAGAACCTTTCATAGCAGACTGCATCTGGCTTCCGTAGACCCGTCAAGCCAGGGCGTAAAAGTCGTCAAAAATGCCCCATGTGTCAATCAAGGGCTTGAGCAGCTGAAAGTCTTGAGCTGGGATGTTGGAGAGACCAAAGACCTTTAGCTGAGGGTAAGTCAACTTTAACCGTTTAATCTCATCAATGAGTTCATTGTTAGGCTGGAGCGACTCTTTCATGGCATCTAGAGCTTCAGCCCAGACATTTAAGTTGAAACCAAAGTCTCGATAGATGGAATTGTAGCAGCTCTTCGGTGAGACTTTTCCTCTCTCGTAGTCGTGCCAGATGGGGGAGTCTAATGCATTGCTGATTTGGCGGGGAGAAAGGGTCTCGACGTTTTTAGCTGAGTAGAGCAGCAATACGCCGCCCAGGTCCAAAACTAAGGAAGAAAAGGTTCCAAGAGACATTTTTGGTATTTTTGGACTTGATGGATGAATACTGAAAAGATACAGAGGCAGAGAATGGTTGATGATTGCGGTGGGTTAAATACTCGCATTTCGTCAGTGAATGCCCTCCTGAACAGGAAGACAATGACTGTAGTAATTCAGCTCTCGATAAGGAATGGAGTCCAGCTGAAAAAAAGAAAGATGATGCAGTAGTTAGTTTTCCATCTCCAGTCCTTTTCGTAAACTAGCCCTCTCGACGATAACAATGCCTTGGCAGACCCGCGACAGTGGCTTACTACTGTCCCGTGTCTCAGTTGAATCTAAGCCAAGGCAGATTCTACAACTCGATTGGGTCAGGTGATGCTTATCACTAAACACACTGATCTCCCGCGAATATCTCGCCTCTGTCCATTGGCTCAGAGTACGAACTTTGCAGGAATGGTCATGGATGTGCCGTCACATGGGGGTTGCCGTCTGTGATTTGCAACGTGTTCCTTGCATCTAACTTTTCGTCTCTGCAACAACTTTCACATGCAAGGATTTACTATCGTTCGCGGCCCGATTTACGAAAGCATCAATGACGGGGGCAGATAAGACTTTCTTCTCGTCTTGAGAAAAGACGGTGACAGAGAGCAACAAAATACACTCCTTCTCTGAGCCGCGAAATAAATCGCAGAGGTTCGTCTCATTCGAGATTTTATACCGTACTGTGGTTCACCACCAATGGTGTTTTTTCTTGATCTGGGAGAGCTGCATGCAAGATGACCATATCTGCCTGTTCATTCTCCCTGCAAGACGTCGACGGTTGTATTCGAGTCCAATAGGAACAGAGAATTATGTCTTTTCTGATGATGCCTGCAGGGATCAAAACTTATTTCCGCGTCATGACCCTGTTGTACAAAACCTTTTTCCGATCTGGAGTGACAACATGATGCCTCACAAAAACTATTTTCCGTAAAGTTTTCAACTTTTTGACAGAACATGACCCCAACGGCTTGCCTGCATGCCTATAAAAGGTCTTGTGTCCCTTTGAAATGGCGTACCTCAACGATCATTGCCGCATCGCCATCCCTTCTCTAACTAAAACCATTTGACGATTCACCAACGACAAAATGGATATCCTACCTATCCTCAACGAAGTTTTCGCTATCAACCCGAATCGGGAAGAAAACAGAGCCCTGTTTCAGCATGGAATCAACTGGCTCTGGGCTGTCACGGGCATTCACATTGTCACCTTTGTACGTCCTCAACAAGACTCCTTCCAATGCCCTCCACTAACAGTTTCGACAGTTGACTCTCTTGGCCCTCTGCTTCTTCATACCATCGAACAAGCGAGTTTTCAATTACCTCTTCACCGTCGCCGTCCTCGTCGGGTCAGTCAGCTACTACGGTCAATCCGCGACCACCACCCTCTTCTTTGCCAGATACGCCAACTGGCTCGTCACCTTTCCTTCTCTCGCCCTCGGTCTTGGATTGGCCAGTGGTGTCTCATGGACCACCATCGCTTGCAACATGGCCATTAGCTGGCTCTGGATCCTTCCATACTTAACCGCCGCCTTGACCCTGACTTCCTACAAGTGGGGGTTCTTCGCGTTCGGCACTGTATCATACCTCATCCTTGCCATGAGTACCCTCAACGAGAGCACCGAAGAGGCAGAGCGTCGAGACATCGGTCGAGAC
Organism: Fusarium duplospermum; assembly: GCA_003946985.1. Classification (NCBI taxonomy): domain Eukaryota; kingdom Fungi; phylum Ascomycota; class Sordariomycetes; order Hypocreales; family Nectriaceae; genus Fusarium; species Fusarium duplospermum. The sequence goes on along the minus strand of NKCI01000280.1, from coordinate 17,074 downwards.
TACAAGTTGCTGTCTAGATACGTTAACTTCCTTTGGTTTCTCTACCCCATCGCCTTTGGCATCAGCGACGGCGGCCACGTGGTCAGCAGAACAGTGGGATCCATCATCTTTGGTGTCTTGGATGTTTTGATCCTGCCCATCTTTTCTCTTGTCTTTATCTACATTTCGAACGACTGGGACTGGCAAAGGCTGAACCTCGACTTTAGCGCGTACCGTGGATATCGTGACCCTGACATGGAGGCTGCTCTGGGTTAGGGAGGTTGTGGTTAGTTCCTAGCAGTTCACAGTTTGTCAGCTGGTGGGACTTTGCTAGGCTTGTTCGTATGCCAGGTACTATGGAGATGTGATGCGTGGAGCTGGGTGTTCTTTTATAGCCCGTAGAAGAGTCGTTTCTTTGTCCTTGTCGACTATGGCATTGCTGTAGCTTGCACGACTACGCGCTTGTTTTCTTTGAAACTGGAGTCTAGATTTGTCCTAATAGATACGTGTTACACTGTTGCTAAGTTTGGATCATATGTCATCTCCAGGGTTGTGCCTTGACTTCAGCCGAGTGACTCTCCGCGCAGCAGACTCAAAGTCCCATCAGATCACTCTAGTCTCAGATCACACAGAACCAGCGTTATGGTACCTATACTCTGGCACCCCAGCCCACTGAGAGTAAGAGTTGCTTCCCGTAAAATGCTTCCCACTACCAAGCCATCCTTGAACTAAAGTCCTCTTACACCCAGCGGCCTTCTTGCCCATGAACCTTTCTTCCAACCAGTCCATCCACAACAGCCTAGCCGCCGTGATAATCGGCGTGTGGCCAAGCTCATCCACAACCATGTACTCAAGAGCATCGTCTGGATACATCTTGCACGTTTCCGTAACAGTCTTATTGGTGACTGCCTCCACAGCGAAAACATCCTCGGGGCCCTGCACCACCAGCATGGGCCCTGCAAATGGCTTCTTCCCAACGTTACCAATCTTCTCAAACGCCTGAGCATGGTATGACGAGTTATACCAATCTGGCTGCGCAAGAGCATCTCCCGGTTCGGTAAGGAAGAATTGCTGAAATACGGAGGCCCCTCCTTGGATCTGAGTCAACAGCTTAATTCTGGCGATTGCCAGTGGCTGTAGCCATTGATCGAGAGTAAAATCAGGGAAGATGCTCGATACACGCATGGCGACAATGCTGGCAAAGTTTGCACTTGGCAACATTTCAGTGATGGGGGCAAACGAAATGGTTCCGACATATCCTTTGATGAGATCCTTGAACGTGTCTTTCTTGCCAGAAGCAAGCAGCTCGGCCACACTCCATGCTACCCCACCGCCTTGACTGTGCCCAGCGACGGCAAACTTGCCACTGAGTCGCTTGCCAAATGCCTCAAGGGCGGCTTCCATGGCATACAGTGTGTCTTGACCAGCTGCGGGCATGGCAAAGTATTGGTGAGGAATTGTGTTTCCGTCCCAAGACTTTTCCAGTCCGAGTCCAGCATAGTCTGGTGCAACAACAGCGTAACCAGCCTGTACGAGATGGTTGGGCATCTTGTCGTCGTATTGCAGAGTGCGGAAAGAGGATGGTCCTGCATCGGCAAAGTATCCGGATGTGCCGTGGGCCCAGAGCACGGCAGGGGCCTTGTCTTTCGGCTCACCGTCAAATTGGCGGGGGATAAAGGGCCAGAGGATGTAGGCGCTCGTAGGAATGATGGTGCCGTTGATGTCCCGAGTCGTGTACAGAACCCTGCTGAGAGAAGATCCGGAAGCGATGTTGAAAGGTGTCGGGTCCGTCACTTCCTGAACCTTGAGAACCTGGCCAGGTCGTAGATTGGCTTTCTTTGGGGGAAGAGTGTAAAAGTCATCCTGTCGGGGTCCACCGTTTGCAAGGTTAGATCGATCAAAGTTGATGATGGCATTGACACTAGACGCTATCGTCTCAGACAGTCCAGCTGCTTTGATCTGGGCAGGAGTCAAAGCGAAAGTAGAGTTGAAGTCTGTTGAGAAGGGGACGGCTGGAGGGATCTGTTGGGCTTGGGATGCCGTGCCCCAGAGAGCCTGGGCGAAAAGTAAATTTGTCGAAAACTTCATGTTCTGCTACTGGGTCTTGCTTTGACAGGTGGCTTACATGAATCAACTGCCAGAAGGATTTGATGTTCATACTTATACAACTTCTTGCAACAGTTCTTACATGAGCAGGGAATCCTTCAACGTATCCGAACCTATCACATCTTATCATCATTTCACCATACAAAATCGAGGATAACGTTGTGCGGAAAAGGAGCGGGAAATCTATAACGTTAGCGATCAGCTATTACAACGAAAGCCGCAGGGCCCCCGCCGCCGTCTGACAGTTAAGGGATTGGTTGGTAAGCGAGGGTTCCACTGAGTTGAGCGGAGTTGCGGAGATTTTGTTTACAAAGCGGAATCCTTTCAGGCATAAGATGCGAACTCGATGGCTGTTTATAGTAAGATGAGATAATATGGTTAGTGAGGCTCAACCAGAGAGAAATAAGTGTTGAGAATCTCGTTATTTCTAAAAGGCTAGAGAATGAGCAACTATTTTTATAGAGTACGACTAGAAGTTAGCCGGGACAACGTACTGTGTGACCCTAAATACGGAAGATGAGAAGGGAAAAACAGTAGAATCAGAAAAGACATGGAATAAATCGAGGGTCTGTATAGGTCGGGATAATATGGCTATGATGATGGGGGCTAGTGTGTTCCGAGTGACAACATTTCTTAAAGCCCGGTAATCATGTCGCTGAAACAGGGGATCATGGGCACGATTATAGGGAGAACATATGTGAGATGATGAGCTAGGCAATTCAAAGCTAATTAAAAAACTCAAAACATTCTCTTAGCCCCATCACTACCTATACCCAAGCAGAGAGTGCTATTCCAGTTTTATATCGCTTCCATGCGCAAGGCGACAGGCGAAGTTGGTGGTCAACACGCATGGATATCTACCCTATGTCATTGGCGAAGGCCAAAGGTGCCTGCGACATAAGCGCGAAACTCAAGCTCTCTTTCCAACCAATCACAGGACAACGTGGCCGAGTGGTTAAGGCGATGCCCTGCTATCCTGCATATCTAGGCATTGTGTTCGCACGCGTAGGTTCGAATCCTGCCGTTGTCGGTATTCTTTTTGTCTTTTGAACAACTCTTTTTCCTTTATGAAACACCCTGCTAATTCACTGGTGTTTTATTGCTGATTTCCTTTGTTGATCATCTTGATCGCTTTCTGGTCGCCTTCCCCGTACAAAGTTACGAGGGGTGAGCAGTGACGTGCCACCTTCCAATATCTTTCCGCTCTACTCTGTACTTGCACTTCAATCACTGGCCATCTCAGACATTCAGATCGCCTAAGCCAACTAAGGGAACATGTCTTAGGTAGGACATGTTCCCTTACTAGGTCAAGAAGGTCAAGATGACCTTATTTATGCGGATCTTCAGAGCTTCACCAACCCATCAACCAAGGCTACGCCATGCACGTGATTATGATTAGGCAGCATTCCAGAATTCTAGGCTGCGTCTTACCCATTTGCACCTCGTCTGAGAGATTGACCTTATCAGACATCTTTTCAAAGCAACCCTTTGTCATCGTACCGGATTGGTGCATCCATCCCAACGCAATGTCGAGGACTACGTCGGTGTTTTGCGCTAATTCACCATCTCATCTGGCTATGGATGAAGGCACCAATAACCTCTGTTCTTCTTGTCATTCATTCATGACAAAATACTACCGATACAGGAAGATAGGCGTCTCATACCAAACAGGGTGCTTTTCTGTATTGGAAGCATCGGCCCGTGTCGGTTGCCCTCTCTGTGGTATCATCGTGGCCGCAGTAGCCAGCCAAGCATCGACCCCATTGCGACATCTAAGGAGTGACCAATCCCCACTAACGTTGAGATCTCCTTCGTTACTTTTTCTTGGGGGCACACTGTTCATTAAGTTCGCCAGCGGAATGCCTTTGGGGTTATTATCAATGCCCATTAGTCGGGCCCCGGCTGATGAGCTTTTTGGCATGGATGTTCTGCAGGATGCGTCTCTGGTAGAGGAAAGGTTTTTCAATAAGCCTCGCAGCCTCGATGAGGATCCTGACGAAGCTCTCGACCATATCTACCAATGGGGTATGCATTGTACTCGACGCGACGGGGCAAACATGCCGCAAAAGATATGCGACCTTACCACCGAGGCAGGGCAGCAAGAGATGGCCGAAAGGGTGAAGCAGTGGTTGACGACGTGCTTCAATCTTCACGAGCAATGTGGTGCGCAACAAGACAGACACGAGGGTCTTCCCCCGCTACCAAGTCGTGTCTTGGATGTTGGGACGCTCGAACAACCCTACCTTCGTCTACACATCCCGGGCAATGGCGAAAGGGGTGAATATACATGTCTTAGCTACTGCTGGGGAAGAGGGGTCACCGAGTTCAAGACTACGGCCGCGACCGTGAATGATCTGCGAGATGGCATCCCCTTCCCGGAATTGCCAAAGACAATACAAGACGCTATTGTGTTTACCAGGCGACTTCAGGTTCGGTACCTCTGGGTCGATGCGCTGTGTATCATCCAAGACGATACTTCGGACCCTAGTGATTGGCAGCTTGAAGCAGCTCGATTCGGTACTTACTATCAAAACGCCCTCTGCACGCTAGCCGCAACTGGATCCTACGATTCTAGCGAGGGGCTCTTTCTTCCAAGCCTAGATCGTATGTACCCTACATACTTCTGCACATGGTTGTTTGCGAGCCACCCAACACAGCTATACTGTACCTGGATTCCATCGGTCGGTGATACAGCTTCGCTCGTTTCCAGGGCGCCACTGTCATTGCGTGGATGGGCAGCTCAGGAGAGGATACTATCTCCTCGGATCGTGCACTTCACCTGTCGATACGTAATGTGGGAATGCACCGAGCTATTCGCTTCGGAACGCTCTCCGAACCAAGAGACGTTGACACCCGACGATTCAATTGGTGACTTGCGGCGCGTTTTCTCAAAACCTAACGCGACGGCGGGGGATCCATCGACTGGATGGGGCACGTTTTGTCGTTGGTATGTAAAGACGACGTTCTCGAGGCAATCCGACAGGCTTCCGGCTCTATCCGGTGTGGTACAGCGCATTCAGAGCTATACCGGGCTCAAGTATTACGCTGGTCTGTGGGAAAACAACATTGTTGAAGGGTTGGACTGGTTTGTCAAGCACTCTGAGAGGATTCCTAAGAACCAAGTCCTCGTAGGTCCCTCGTGGTCCTGGACAACTTCAACAGGAAACTTGTTTTGCAAAAAGATGAGTTGGGAGACTCTCCCCAACCCACCTGAAAATTGCCAAGCCGACAGTCCCCAGATAGATAGTATCGAAGTTCAGTCCACCGGCCAAGGTATTGACGGTGTGACAATATCGGGTGTAATCACCATCACCGGCGCCCTCAGCAAGTTGAACTTGGCGGAACTGACCTACGAGCAACATGACGTTGATGAAAACCGGTGGGAGATGGAGGACAACACAAATGGGATATGCATACATTGGGATCGATTGCCTTTGGAGGTAGAGGTTGGATCTAGTTACGCCTGCCTCCAACTGACGGCATTTACATTCCGTAGAAACGGATATGTAAATGCCCTTATCTTGATGCCCGAGAGCGTGGATACGAATGGAATTGTTGAGTACCGGAGGGTTGGGCATTGTAGATTTAGGCAGGACTTTTGGGATAAGGGGGAGCCTGAAAGAAAGACTATCAAGCTCGTGTAGAAGACCGGCATTCGACCTATATCAAAGGAGGCGCACATAGAGGTGGTTGCTTTGTATTTTGAGCCCAATATTAAATATCTATTCAACGAGAGAAAAGAGTGTGAGATATTGAAACGTGAGCGGTACATTTTTCATGAAGAAATAGTGGGAAAACTTCTTGGAACGAACCCAAAGGGCTACTTTAGTAGCATTAGAAACATGGCATGACCGATCTCTTGGATGCCTCCTACACCTCAACGCCTAGGCTAATTCATCCTGAAAGATGATGCCATTCGTCCGTACTACAGGTGGTTAACCACTAGATGGCCCGGGAAGATAGATGACCGAGAGTTGCAACATCAAACTCCGTGGTTTCGGACAATGTTTCTTCTTATCAGCCCCTGCCCGGAATCTCCTGATTTATCCAAGCCCCCGAATCACACTCGATCTGATCCTCATCAACAGGAAACCCACTACTCGTAGAGTTCTGTATCGTAGACCCAAAACACTGTCCAGGCCAGTCGTCACCCGTAACCCTGTGCCTCCAACAGACAGAATTACAAACATTACTTTGCCTTGAGGCAATCTCGGTCTTGTTATTCTCGTTGTAGGTGGCGCACTTGTTGATACAATCGTCGAGGCTTGTGGCGGGTATGTTGACAACGTTGTCGGGGGAGCCTGCGAAGCCGACGTTGCAGCGTTTGCGGAACATATAGTTGGACGAGCCGAGGGCTTCGTAGATGGTGTCGTTGGAGGAGGGACAGTCGCGGTAGAGGGTTTGGGTTGGGCCGATAATTGTTCTCGTGGACAGGCTGGCTGTTGTGGATGTGGATGTTGATGTCTTGGTAGGTTCGGTCGCGGTTTGCTCGGCCTCGGTGGTAGCAGCGCTGCTCGGGCTATCGTCGTTGGATTTGGACTTGTTGGCTTGTGTTCCTCCTACTGCGCCTCCTATCACAGCACCCGTGATGAGTACAACCACAACAACTATGATCCAAAATCGCTTGGGTGGTAGACCACAGATCCTCTTTGGAGGCGTGGCCGGCTGGACTGGTCGGGAACCACCTGGAGATCGGAGTAATCGCGCGACATGATGCCTAATGTGCCGTGGTGCAATGGGTTCAAGGAAAAGAATTGCTGGCCAGCATTCAGAGCCCAGAAACTTGGGGATATTCCGACTGCACCGAAACTTAGGATGGGAATCCCTGCAGGGCTGAATTATCCCAGGAGACATTAATAGATTCAGGGTCGTGCCATGTCGTATCCATGCAGTCGGTTCGCCCAGCTTGGCTTGAGAAGGATTGCCTGGGCGCGTAGTCGGCCATTGCCTGATTCGTCTCGCTTCTGCTCAACTGCGAAACGACCACTAAGAGGAAGACTGAGGTTACATTGAAGCTGAGAAGCGTGCTTGCAATTAGTGTCTGATTGGACGGATTTGCAAATTCGTTACATCCCTTTGCTCCTTGAGACTGACTGGCGTCTGACCACAATTCATTCAGGCAACCAGACAAGGCGCGTATTTGTATGGGTGTTGATTGAGAGGGGTGGCAGGGCGTTGCGCTCCCAACGGACGGTTCGCATGTGCCGCCATCATACTTTGAAGGTAGCTACGAAACTCGAGTATAGTTGAAGGCCGAAGTGATAAAATTGATATGCACAATGATCATGGTTTCCTCCTCAAAATCTTTAACTAGACCGACTGATGAGATGACATGTCTTCGCCAAGTCTAGAAAATAGCCGCTCTAGGTTCAAATGACAACACCCAACCCAATCCTATTCCAAACAATATTCCAAGGACTCTCAGAGTAGCCAAACAGAAGCACCCGTCTCCTTAAATCCTATCTCTTAAACAACCCAAAGGCATTGGGATTGAGTTTCTTCCTCGCCCACATAATCGGCTTCGCCCACCCCGGCACTGAATCAGTCGTGTTACAAAATCCATCAACTCTATCCCCAGGACGAATGAGTTCCCTTGTTGCAAAGTCTTTTGTCCATTTTCTCGCCATCTCATCAAACTTTTCTGCATCATTGCCTAGCGTGGCAACAAGACCGTCTGGCATGGGATCCCACCAGTCTGGAGTGTCTAGAAGTGATGCCGCAGAGGCTAATAGCACTTCTAGAGTTAGAGATGGGGACCAGTCGAGGTCCATGCAGATTGTACCTCTGGTATCAACGTTTGGATGTAGGATTTTGGTTAAGAACCACATCTCGGGGGGTGTAAATGGGTAGCCTTCTTTGAGACTAAAGCGAACGTGAAAAATGCCGCCTTCGTATGGTGTATCTTTGGGACCGATAAATGTTCCGAGATATGCATCAAGTCGGTCCTCGACAATTGGTCTCAGCGTGTACCATCGCTCTTCCTCGTTTCCCCAAGAACTGATAGCCTCAAGCTCGAGGAGCATCCGTCGTTGATCGCTTCGGCTCACAGTGGGTGTCGTCGAGCCCAGAGTAGGTGCCAAAGCAGCGCATGCCTTGATATTGCAAGCTACCAAGTCGTCAAAGTCGAAGTTGTCTGGTGTCTTGGCGCTAAGAGAGTCTGATGATGAGTCTGATGATGATGAGCTCATGGTGGCCATGTCGCCTGTTCCCGCTTCCCCAAACATGGAGATGCCCTCCGGACTTGACATGTCCATGATTTCTTTTTGTCGACAGAGTCACTAAATGTTGAAGATTCATGGCATGACTGGCCTATGCAGAGTGAGACGTGAGGCTGATTGACCCCTCTCGTCGGGTCGGAAAATCAATCAAGCTGACAGGCTGCGAAGCATTCCAAGTGGCTGCCTAGAATACATATCTGTAGCCAATGGAGATTTGTTTTCTTCATATCAGATGTTATTGACTATTTCTTCTGTACATGAGTTCAGAGAGTGTCTAATTATTATAAAGGTAATAGCGCTATTACTGTTTTTTTTTGTTTTTTTATATAGGTAGTTGAAGCCCAGCCTTTAATGGGATAACTGAGCCGATAAATATAGAGTACCTATGCATTCTTGAAGAGAATTGCTTTGGCTCAGCCCTGAATGAGTCGCCATCACCAATCTCATCGACGCTCTTTGCCATTCATCATAAATACATAAAGTTGCATTGTTATATCCCCTGTGCCGCTATGCTAATTGTTTCCACTTGCAAGCAAAAAACGCAGAACCAACAGCTCATTCTATGCCCCATCCCTGCAAACTATCACATGAGAGAAGAGACAACAATGCAAGTCCAGCGGGTAACGATTGGCCATTTTGCATTGTTTATAAGCAAGTAGCGATATTTGAGTGACTTTTAACCGCTCAAGGACACTGACCTCAATCCCCTCATCTGGTGGTGAGACGAACAACTTCGACGAACATTAACAATGGCCACCGTTGACGCGGACCCCGTGATTACTGCCGATGAAAATGTATTACTATTCTTGAAATGGAGTGAACCTAGCTAACTTAGGGCAGTTCGATGACGGCGATTCGTCGCTCGGTGGTGTATGAACCGTCACGCCGTGTCAGGTGCAAAAGGTGCTAATGCCAATAGGACGCCGCAACTTCGACCGAGAGTCTGAGAAGCTCTATTCTTGACTATCGGCATGAAAATGGTAGAACATACCATCGATACAAAGACGGCAGTATGTCACCACCACTGCATCAACGGCCAGGTCTGACGTGCATGCGCAGAATACAATCTTCCCAACGACAACGAGGAGAATGAGAGACTAGGTAGGGTTTCCGGCCCGAATCGCCCCCCCACAACGTGTTCTTATACCTTGCAGACCTTCAACACCATCTTTGCCTTCTCACTTTTGATAACAAGCTTGGTCTTTGCCCGCCCAACTTGCCCGGCTCAAATGTTCAGCGTGTGCTCGATCTTGGAACGGGTACCGGTATCTGGGCCATTGACTTTGGTGATGAACATCCCGAGGCTGAAGTGAGTAGTATAGTGTCACGCTGGAGTTAGACTTACAGTGCATAGGTCATGGGAGTGGACCTCTCACCTAGCCAGCCCAACATGTATGCATGGACTTAGGATGCTTGATATGGCATTGCTAACATTCGTCTAGGGTCCCTCTGAACGTTCAATTCCTCATTGATGATATCGATGAAGATTGGACCTATAGCAAGCTCTTTGACTATATTCATAGCAGGATGATGAACTTTAGCGTGCAGGACTGGCCAGTGTACCTACAAAAGATCTACGAGTGAGTCTTCCCGACCTCCTTTAGTCTACTTTACTAATAAGGGTAGTAACCTGACTCCCGGAGGCTGGGTCGAGCTTCAAGAGGTGGATGTCATCATGGGCTGTGACGACGGTACTCTCTCCGAAGATGACACTCTCGCAAAATGGTGCAAGCTTCTCGAAGAGGCAGCCGCAAAGCTAGAACGAAAATTCGCAAAAACGTCCTCCTTCAAAGTTTATCTAGCTGATACGGGGTTTACTGAGATCGTTGAGACACGCTTCAAATGGCCTACTAACCGGTGGCCTAAGGACCCCAAATACAAGGAGCTTGGAGCGTGGAACAATGAGAACTCGAATATCCTGCTTGAAGGCCTTACCCTAGCGCCTTTCACCCGAGGTCTCGGTTGGAGTGTCGAGGAGGTGGAGTTGTTCCTCGTTAAGCTTCGGAAGGACTTTAATGATCCCAAGATCCATGCTTACTGGCCGATGTAAGTCCCCGTTATTAGTTCTGGTATTGCGATACTAATCATTTACAGCTGCTCTGTTTATGCGAGGAAGCCTGAGGCTGCTTAAGAGGTCGAAAAATTGCAAGGTTTGAGGCGGGACATGATTACGATGTTACTCAGACAATGATGACAGAATGTTCTTGAAGCTATGTACAGAAACAAGACTATAAAACAAGCGCTTGACAAGCAGACAACACAAGAGCTACCAAAGCTCACTCAATATATACATGAAACCAAAAGGCCATCACTCACAAACACTGCAGCTTCAAGCAACAGTAGCTCCAGTAAGAGTGAAAGAGTAATCAAGACCCTTCTTAGCCTCAGCAGACAGGTTGAAAGGGTCATAGAGGATAAGGCTAGGAGTGTTGGCAACGACAAGGCTAACCTCCTCACCAGAAGCGACAGTGACGGTGGCAGAGCCATCGACCTTGACGTAGCGGGTAGCGCCGTTGCGGAAGAGAGCAAGGGTAGCAGTGTAAGCGCCGTTGGCGGTGATTTGGACCTTCACGCTAGTGCTCGAGGTCTTCAGGGGGATGATGTTGGCGCCCATGTATTGAGGTCGACGAGCAGACTTGACGGTGTACTTTCCGCTACCCTTGGAGTCGACGTTGGCGTAGTTCAGAGAACGACGTTGGTCGAGGAAAGTCTGGTGGGCAGAGGCGTGACCAATGTCAACATAGGCCATGCGAGCCCAGTAGCTACCCACGATCTGAGCAACAGTGGTGCTACCAGCCACACGCTGCAGAGTGTGGAGAGGTGTCTCGTTGCTGTTGGCCTTGTACTGAACCATCATTTGGTGAAGGGTATCAGAACCCAACTTGGCATACTTGTCAGGGTTGTTGGTCAAGTAAGTGAGGAAGGGCCAAGCCTGGTAATAGTTTCCAGTGTCGACTGAACCGTCAACGATGGGCTGGAATGAGTCACCGATGGTCTTGTGCAGCTCAATCTCGGTGTTCTCTGTGGGTTGACCATGAGCCCGACGGGCAGCGGCACAGAGATCAGAAGTGCGGTAAGTGTCGGCAACCCAGTTGGCAAATGTCTCCCACCAAGCCCCAGTTCGGCCCTGGTCGACCCAAGTCTTCTGATGATAGTGCAAAACGTGGCCGTACTCGTGGACCGTCACGCCGGAGGCGGTGAGGAAAGAGTTTTGCACCTCGAGCCAACCCATACCGGTTGAGAAATCGGAGTGCATGACACCAGCTGCTCCAGGCAGGCTGGCGACCGAGTAAACGTTGGTCTTGGTCTTCTTTCCATTGTTGGAAGCGTCGTTGAAAGAGAGTCCGGAGGTTCGGAACCCCAGAGTGCCGACGAAGCAGTCATAGGCAGCCTCAAGCATGGAGAGAGCCTTGTCAGCCTGACCACTGTTTCCATAGACGCGGAAGTGGTTGGAGTCCTTGAACTGGCTTCCACCAGGTCCAATGTTGGGGTTCGCCTCGTAGCTTGATCCAGATTGTCGCTCCACGAGCATACCCTCGGGAGCAGCCCAGCCAGTGATGGCCTGGAGAGAAAGGACGAGAAGAAGTTGCTTAGAGATAGCCATTTTTGTTTGAACAAGAGTGGAGGAATGTAAAGAGTTGATCTGCAATGCTAAAAAGCTGTCTTGTCAGTCCAAACAACTCGACTTATATCCCCTACAGGCAGTTTTTAAACTTTAATTCCTCGGAGTCCATCGACCCATACAAACCCGCATCTACCATCCCATTCTTGCGGGTTTGCTGTAACGCGATTGGTGTAAACACTTACCCCGTGAAAGCCGTCAAACCTCCATCTAAATCAGGATCAACGGAACCCACGCTCCGGGGTCTCAGAGGCTAGTCGCTTGGCCCGGATAGGAAGGTAGCCCCCGTCGTATTGGACAGTAGGGCCCCTTAATAGACGGAACTTTAAGGTGGACATGACACCCTTCTTTCGACAGCCCTGTTTGAAGGAATGGAATGCTACGGTAGTTGGAGGAGACAGTAATAGGCGGACCAATTGGATATATAGGGATAGTTTATTCCCCATGCGTTTTACAAAAAGTCGTGAGTTTGTGGTCGTATTTGATGACTTTTGGAGAGATGCGGTGTAAGTGAGGCGACGACCCGGAAAACAAAGGTACCATAACATGTCTAGATAAGATGGTTAGATTAATGAATACGGGATCAAGGACAAATCTTCTTACCGAAGAATTATTTGGGGCTTTTTGTTTAGGAATTTCTATCACGCGGTTAATATTGGAAACCTTTGCTGACCAGGCCCAGACCATCTTGGCAGCCGCTCGGCGTTTCATGTAGATACACCTTGTAGTTTTACGGATTGACAGGGACTAAAACGTGTCCTCGGGAATACGAGATTGAACAAGGTTATATGCTTAATGCAAATAAATGGACGTCAGAGTTTAAACGTCTTTTCCGTGGAGGCTGCGGGAGATCATGGGGGCAGAGCTAACTTTTTTCACGCAGCACTCAACGGTATGACTAACTATGAAATTTGTAAGCTCTACTATTGTTTCAAAATATCTTTAATTAATTGATAATAATTTCTGTTCATCATGTTGCTCATTCAAGGCAACATCGCTAAGATGGAGTTGAAGAGAGGCATCCAGGCCAACCCGATAAGACATTCACGATGAGAAGAAGAACAACTTTAGGCAGCATCAATATTTCCCCCCTCGCTGAACCCAACCGCCCAACAAATCCTAAACGTCCAAAAAAATATGACAACATAAATAAGCTCAGTCTCCTTTTTGGCATGTTCATCACCATGGAAACAAGACAAAAAACACCAGCCGCCGAAACCGCCACACCGCCCAAGACCTCCATCATGTATCATGACCTCCTGGGACTCCTTGCCTATGGAACTCCGCTTCATGATATTCGAATACCTGGCAAGAAGCGGGCCAGGTCACCTGTCGACTTGTGCCGCAGTCTGCAAAGAATGGCAGGACATAATCGAGCCCCGGATCTTTCGCCAACTAAAACTCCGATCAACATCCATCGAAGGACTTGGAACCATGGTTACCGACCGAACGAGACACTTTGTGCAATATATCTGGCTTCATGTCGAACTACCCCAATACACCTGTTTAATTTGTAATCGTCGAGAATCGCAATCTGCCTGGCTACGCAACAACCGCTTGATCAGGGGCACTGTCTTGAAGCTCTTTGCTGTGCTGAGTACCTGGGACTCGAGGGGTGGAATTACTCTGGAGTTGAGCGCTAACTCGCCCAGTGATACGCAGCATTGTTTTAAGAACTACTGCTTCGGAGATGGGAGGCATGGGGCAAGGAATTGGGGCGGTTCAGACCACGGCTGGAATAATGGAACTCGAATGAGATCCCCTAGGAGTTCCGCAATAGGACGTTTGTTCGAACCAATCGATCTGATTTCCAGGCAACGGCTGCTTAGGGTGGACTGCGTCACAAGGCTTGTGATACGTCGACATCTTCGCCGACGGCTCCCGGGTTCTAGTCTGCGGACCTTGCTAGACAAGCTTCCACGGCTAGAATGTCTGCTGTTTGAGCCATGGCGTGAGTGGGTTCCCTCATTACAATCATTATTGGATCGAGGTGAGGGTGACTAAAAGTCAAACAATGGACGTATAGCTGACGTTGAGAGTATAGAATACAAAAGAACGCTTGAAGTTGGTCTACCCAGGACACTCAGGAGACTATCGATCTTTGAAGATTTCGACGAGATCCATATGACACCAGTACGAAGAACCATATGGCCCCAACCACCTCTCAGTCTATCTAGAATCGGGTTTCGCGGGCTTGCCGAAACAATAGGAGACAAAAGTCTACAGCTCACACACCTCTCGATATCGTTCCTAATCGATGCTTGCCACTTCTTCCGACCGGCGCAGCAATATTGGATCTGGCAAAATCTTGAATTCCTCTCATTGACTTCGGAAATCTTGAGGCCCAGGAAAGACGACTTTGTTCTGTGGACCCTGCTATATATCGCTGGGCTCGTAGCGGCGAATATGCCTAGGCTGCAAGAGATGGTTCTCTGGAACGGAGGAAAAGGACACGCATGCATGTTCAGATACAGCCGTCGGAACGCATCAATCATGATACGAAGTACCTGGAAGTTTGAGATTCTTCCTATCGTTGAAGATCTTTGGGGAGAGATTCTCTTGTCTCACACGGGGTGTCAGCTTCATGTTGATGTTCGACCTTTAAGTAGTGGTTTGATACTTTGTCATGGTGATGCTGTTCATGAGTTGGGATTGCCTTCTGGTGTTGTTGATGTTGGGTCTTTGACTCAGATGCGGCTAGAGGAGAGGATGGTGTAAAGGTGTGAGTGCCCATGCCGAGGAGAGCACCATGGCCGACGCGGGCCTTACTTTGGACGCATCTTTATCGTATTTCTGATTTTACTGGAGCAGGTTTTGCAATGTTTTGCTATTTAACCAGTCCACCATTTATCTGACCCTGTGATTAAAGTTCTCTCTTGCATTTCACATGCACGTTCCCTGCGGTTCGGTGATTCTAAATACCGAGGTGTCGTCTATGGTAGCAGTCAGGCAGTGTCATCACCCACCTGGATGGATACTGACAAACTCCCGCGCTGAAAGTGGCGCCACTGCAAGTTGAATCTGCCTGGTCTATAGCGATCCGTGCATATGCCGTAGCTGATCCTTTTCAAAAACAAGTTCAGCTCATGCATGTGCCTCAGCCTCGCACAGGGATTGATGCAGGCGTAGTCTATGTCATGTTGTGCATTCCTTCGCTAAGCCACGTACGCAAATGTGGTATGAGGACCTTTTGATCGTAATGCATCAAACAGGGTGGTCTTTTGTGAAGAGGGCAGGAGGGCTTCGGCGCTTGGCCGGATTTCATGGGCACTTTTACGTCATTGGAAAAAGCTGACAAAATGTGCATCAGGTGAATCAGGTTTATTAGAAGATACAAGGGTTTGTTTCAGCCTAGGTAGTTCAGCTGCTATCATTTTCTCTTCAGTAAGCGGTGGGGATATGATCAGCCAAGTCTGGCAATGCCTTTATCACTACACAGGATCAGTATGAATATTCTGTCATGAATACAAAGATCACAAAATAGAAGAATTTCTAACCTTGTTTGGTTTCTTGACAGCCCGAAGCTAGGTGTTGACTGGCAGCCTCAAAGCCCAGTCCGCGTCAGACACTTGACCCCCACTCCGAAGTCCAAGGACCTTTTGAAGCCTTCGATGGAATGTGCTAACCAAAGACTTGAATAACACAAACTTGCCGGGTAAGCTTGCAAGGCTCGGGCCGGACGATCGGCCTAACCAACGGTCCTTAAGGGTCCGCGAGCCGGGGTATCGATATCGACCGCCTGCATGAGCCTGCCAGACATGGCAAAGAGATCCCTTACTGAGGTAACCCCTGTCTTGGAAATCAATTGGGCTGTGGCATCCATATGGAGGCTGACTACGTCATTTAGCTATTGTTTCATCCACTGAGCCTCTTTGATGCTCATGCTAGAATGTTTGAATGAAGGATTGTGGCAATCTTACTGACGTCGTGAGGAAGGCCCGTGAGGAAGGTCTGTGAGGCATCACCAGTGCAAGCAAGTCCTCTAGTCCAATATCTTTACCAAGTATAAAACCCAAGATATCTCCCTCGCCAAGAGCCCATCCTTTTAAATCATCATCAAACCAAGACATTAACAAGGCAGACAAACAAACCGTTACTCAACTAAACCGTGCTAACTTCAATCCTTCTTTCACCTCATCACCACAATCATAAAGGTCCTTACCATCACCGCAACTCTCCTCCTCACCTCCCTCGGCCTTGCCGCCCCATCCCCTTCGAAAGAAGCTGACCGATCCATATCTGAATCTGTCAACACCCGCCTCTCCTTCGCCAAACGCGGCGAAGACAAAACTCCGAAGGACGAAGGCTGCCCCGGCGGAAAGGACTTTGGATTCTGTGTCCCCTGGCTTGGCGGCACCTACTGCTCGATGCCAGGCCCCAGCGTTGGGGCTTTTGCTATGCCTGATGGTGAGTGTCATACTCAGGTCAACCAGATTTGTGGTTGTTGGTGTAGCTGTAGCAAGGAGATATGTGAGGCTGCGTTGCTTGCTATACCGGGTTACTACGGGTAGTATATTATTAGCTGTATATAGGAGGTGTTGTTTGTTAAGTGGGTGTGAAGTAGAAAGAAAATATAAAAGAATTTACTTAAGGGAAATATGTTATATAAATTTTAAATAGCTATTATAGTTTATAATATAGCTATAAGTAAAAATTAAAAAATAAAGGCCTTATATAATTAATATATTTATATTAATTTTAATTTAAAATATTTTTATTAATATAATTATAATTATAATAGTTAATATATTTCTTAAGGGATAAATTAGTTATACTAGGTTTATATTAATAAAGAGTATAAGATATAGTCTAAGTAAAGAGATATAAGTTATATCTAGTAATATATATAATAAGTATTAAGGTAATAAATAAGTATTAAATATATTATAGCTATACCTAAAAGATAAAGTAGTAGAGCCCAGTAGGAAATAATCTTACTTAAAACTAGCTTATCCCGAGGTAATAAAGAATATAAGTTAAATACTATTAATTTAACTCTTATTAACCTATAAGTTAAATACTATTAGTTTAACTTAAATTAATATATCTTAACTTAAAGAAAAATAAAAAATATATAAAATATATTTATTATATTTTCTTATATAATAATTACCTTAGCTATTAATATAACTTAGTTATATTTAATACT